>JAGKPW010002290.1:0-22760 GCA_019926035.1 Melaleuca alternifolia
TCTGTGGCCCAAATCACTGAATTATCGAAGTAGGCATTTTCGGGATGTTACAGTGAAGATGGATGGATCCTACTTCGCCAAAAGAGATCAACGGCAAGGCAAGTGATCCCTGACGGGAAGTAGGAGTTTCATCCCTCCCCACAAAAAGACTCATGTTGAGAAGCCCTTACCTATTTGCCGGATGTGTGGAAAACGACATGAAAACATCCCATGCCCCACCAGAGCTGAAGCATGTTATGGTTGTGGACAAAACGGTCATCACGTGACAAGATATCTAAAATGTATAGTTATGAATGCTCAAATATATATAATACATATAAACTTAGATTGCATTAAGAATAGTGCACAATATTTTCATGCCCAGCTTTCGTATTGGAAGAATTAATCTTATATGGATGGGTTAGACAAATTGCAATGTTGTGGACGTTCTATTTTTTTGAGATAGTCATGTTTCGTCAGAATTTGCCTCGATAACAAAACACTTCTCATAAAAAATCATTGTTCTGTTTTTTATAGGGGAAGCCATGTTTCGAGATGACTTCGAACAGATGATCACAAGTACACAAAAAAAAAAAACTATTGGATATACTTCAAGAGATTTTAATCAACATCAGAATTCACAATGTTCCGTCAGAATTTAATCAATGAGAAATGAGATAACAGAAGGACACAATGCATGAGTTTAATTGACAACCATGCATCTAGACACTATAGCTACGACATGCCGCGGAATCTAATTGATGACAAGATATCTAAAAAGTATAGTTATGATTATGATACAAGATTTGAAAGATAACAAGAATTATTTGTTTATGCAGGAGGGAATTTACAAAGAGTATAATGTGACTATTCAAAGTTTGCAATCAACAATTGCAAATGGTTATTAAATGGTTATGTCGGATACATTGACTGCACTACTCTAATGGTTTCATTATCTCTACTAGATTGACGGTTGTTTTATTTCACTATATTGATAGTTGCTTCTTGTCGATCATTCAAGATCATTCCTTCAAGTTGTCGGTTCCTTTGTTCATTATTAGTCAATGAAAACTTTCGTGCATTGTCTTCTATCTCCTTACTCTTACTAATTTGCTATTTAAATAGAAGCATTGCACTACACAGTTAGATATCATCAGTACCTGATCATATTTGTTCATTGTTTTCTTGGATTACACCCACAATTCTTATTCCACTTTATTTATTCAAGAATTTTTAAATCATTCATTATTTGCTCCCTAGGTAATATTGTTAGTCAACCTCATAGTTTATTGTATTGAGTCGTATATGATTTCCTTCCAGTATTTCGTAATTTCTCTTATGTTTTGTAAACTGAGTGTGCCTGAAAATGTCTAGCTCTTAATTTGTGTATTTAACGTTTAGATTAGGCCTTTTAGAAAATCAGAATGATTGGAAAGAAAATGAAGATTAAATGCCTCCCCAATTGTGTACTGCCTACGGACAACTAAGCACCATTATCAGACCTGAATGAAGGCAATTATCATTTAAGAAAAAGGAGAACCTAAACTCAGCAATGTATGGACGATCTTCTTCTGCCTTTCAATTCTTCGAGATTTTCTTTGCCATTGCCAGCTAGAATAGAGTGTCTTTTTCTCGTTGGTGCCTTTGGAACATAAAGATCATTTACTGAATAAAGATAAGTGATATCCACACAGGAAGAAGGCAAGGAAAGGAATATGCTCCCTCTCAAATCAATGAACCTTTTTTAATTCGCCAGAATAGAACAGACAATCGATCTATGTAATTGAATGTTTATTAATAAAATCACATTTTGATAAGGGGATAAGTGCGAATTAGTTATTTAGGGACGCGCAATTCTTTTATACGTCGGCCACGTATGCAGTATGATTAGAAAACTCTTGTGGGGTCACGCTGGGCACTAGTTATTCTCAAATTGTCTAAAAGGAGACAAATAAGAAAAATTAAAGCAAGTACCAGATATTATGACATGGACCACCGTAATTGCGTCGAAGTTTGCCGAAGTCTCCTCCTATGATTATGTCAACAATTCATATACTTTCACTTCATATCAAATACATTGAATAGAGCTCTAGTGCCTGAGCTGCAATTAAATGTTTATATTTCCCTGTCAATGTTTATTCTCTTTGAAAGTCACCATGAATAGGTGTGTATAATTTATCTCGTGTATCTAAATTCTTGCTATTGTATTGGGTTATATAATTGATTGAGAAAAATTACCAAAAAAAGATTTTAAACTTGCAATTGTGCCAATAAATTCCTAAACTTTTTTTGGGCCAATTACCTTTGACAATTTATCAATTAAGTTTATTTGGCCAATTTCGGGCAAAGATAGTTGATGTCAACTTTAGTTATTCTATGTGGCGCTAAAAAGCGCTGATTTTGTAAATTTTTATGAATTTATTCTTCATCCTATCTTATGTTTTTCCTTTTTCTTCTGATTTTTCTTGTGGCCACCAAGGGTCACTCTAAGTAATGCTCAACCTCTTAAACCCTAACCCTAGCTCTACCATTTTGTTGGTTCTCCCCCTAAAACCCTAGCTCATTCCTCATCATCGTCATGTCCCCGCCTATCCAACACCCCATTTCTATTTTACCACCATTTTAGCCCCTTTCCCAAAACCCTAACTCGCACTGCAAATCCATCATCAAATGCTATGATACCACACACCATTTCGTATCTATATAATGTGCAAAATAATTTGTAAACCCAAACCATGCCCTGTCATCTTTTGCATCATCTAGTACCACTTCACAAAACACAAACCAGTATTACAAATGCAATCAGCATCTTTCTATTCTAACCAATCATACTGAATATCTTGCTACGCTTCACTACGAACTTCTTTAAATTCATCATCCAATGGAGGAGTATGAGGAAGCAGCTGTGCGGCTTGTGGCTCTCTGTAGAAAGTTAGGGGGATTATGGGCTCAAAGGCAGATTGTGGCACTAGATGAGGAGATCTCTGTGTAAAAAATCAGAGAGTGTCAGTTATCTCTGATTGGACAACTATATCAAAACCCAAAGGTAAACATCCAGGCTTTTCAATCAACAATGCAAAAAGCTTGGAAGATAGAGAATGTTGAGATTTTGGTAATTGCTCCTGGTGTTTTTGAATTTAAATTTTGGAATGAAGCAGATAAGAGAAAAGTTGTAGATCAGGGACCGTGGTCCTTTGCGAATCATTTGTTGTTGTTGAAAGAATGGGAGCTAAATACACCCCTTGCTTGTTACAATTTTGCTGTCTGTGATTTCTAGGTCCAAATATGTGGTCTGCCTACGGAATGGATAACGGAGAATGTCATCTCAAAAGTAGCGAGTGAAATTGGCAAAGTTTCAAAAATCAGAATTGAATCTAGAGGATACATATCTTACAAAGTTGCAAATGCAAAGGTGGAGATTGATATTTCAAATCCTCTGTTACAAGGATCCATATTTAGCAACAAAAAGAAAAACCCGTGGCTGGATTTTAGGTATGAACAAATCCTTCATTACTGCTATGCATGTGGGAGAATTGGGCACTATGCTCAGCATTGTAAAGAGAAGCCATGTAATGATGAAACTTTTAAAAATATGGGAAATAGCCTATGGTTCATGGCTGAAAGTGGAAGCAAATGAAAATAGCCCATATTGGAACCTGTTCTATGGCAAGAAAGTAGAAGAACTCATTAAAGAAGAGGAAATACGTGAAACACCTGAAGAGTTGGGGCAGTTGGTGGTTTATGAGAATCAATCAAAGGAAAAAACTGCAAAGAAAGACAAAGAAGTCCTCATTCAGGAAATTATAGTAGAACAATCTGACCGTATTGTACTAGACTCACTCTCAGGAGGGTTCAGTAGATCAAAAGTAAAGAGGAGAGATGGTTTTTCCAGTTTGCCTATAGTGGAGAAAGCACAAAGGGGCAAAAGCCCTATACCAATGGCAGAAAAAGAGGAAAAAGAGGAAAAAGAGATATGCACCGTATGAAATGTAGTTATTAAACAAGGGTGTGCTGGATGAGACACAATTACTTGATACGCAAATACACACATAAGAGGAGGTTTTTGAACGGGCTTTGGTGGCTTATCCTAATAAGCCACCAGGTCATAAATGAAGACTATCTACTGGAATTGTCAAGGTGTAGGCTCACCCTTGACAATTCAGGCCCTTAGAGCACTAGTTGCTCAAGAAAAGCCTAGTATATTGTGTCTGCTAGAAACAAAAAACCAAGAAGATGTTGTGAGGAAAATGCAAAAAAGACTAAATTTTTGGGAATGCCACATAGTGAACCTGAATGGAACTATAGGGGGCATTGCACTACTATGGAATGAAATGGTGAAAATCCAAATCGAACTCAGTTCTGTGAATGTTGTTGATATAATTTGTGAGATAGAAGAAAGCATGCAAAAAATGCGAATGACTTTTGTTCATGCACCTAATGTTTTCCATGATAGATTGAGGTTATGGGAGATGATTAAACAGATTGGCCAATCAAATCAATATCCCTGGATTTGCCTTGGCGACTTTAATGAAGTCCTATATCACTAGGAGAAGATTGGAAAGCAAGGAGTAAAGAATTACAGAATAAATGTTTTTCAAGACTTTCTAAATGCTTGTGAGTTTATGGATGTAGAAAGTAAAGACTGTGCCTATACATGGGCTAATAATCGTGTAGGGGCTGAACTAGTTAAGGAAAGACTGGATAAAATGTTGTGCAACTTACGGTGAAGAGTGTCTTTTCCTAAAGCAATGGTGTATGCTCTACCTGCTATTGGTTCTGATCACAACCCACTATTAGTTGATTTCTGCCCAACAACTAGAAGGAAGAAAAAGATATCCAAGTTCGAAGCTTATTGGTTAGAGGATGAAGAGTATGCACGAGTAGTTACCAACTCATGGAAGTCTCTCCAGGCACAACAAGTATACCTTTCTGCAAGACTGAAGAAGGTAGTAGAAAGTTTATCAACATGGAGCAAAGGAAAATTCCTAAATGGTGAAAGACAAATTGCTAAACTGAAGAGGGAGATACAGGAGCTTACAAATTCTCAGGGTGAAAATGAAGAGCACACCAGAATTGAAGAGCTGGAAGCATAAGTGGAAAAAATTTGGCGATGAGAGGAAATGTATTGGGGGATGAGATCCAGAATACAGTGGATTAAGTGGGGGGACAGAAATGCAAAATTTTTCCATACTACTACTCAGTAACGAAGACAAAGAAATAGAATTCAATGCTGAAGAATGACAGATATGAACGGTGCAGGGATACCAACCAATTACAGCATATGACTATGCATTTCTTTGAGGGGCTTTATACAACAATAGGAGCAAGGGACTTCTCCCTGGTTATTGACCAAATCCCCTGCTTAGTCACAGAAGAGATCAATATGGCTTTAATTGGTGAAGTTACAATTGAAGAAGTAAAACAAGCCATATTTCAACTAGGAGCTTTGAAGGCCCCATGACCTAATGGTCTAAATGGGAAACTTTTCCAGTTTCACTGGCATGAAATACAGCAAGAAGTGTTTTGAGAAGTAACAAATTTCTTCCCCACAGGTTACTTGAATCTTGAGTTCAACCATACCCATATTACCTTAGTCCCCAAAGTACCAAATCTAGAAAAGCTAGACCAATTCCGCCCCATCAACCTGTGCAACTTTACCTACAAAATCATATCAAAAGTGTTGGCTAACAGATTTAAACAGTGGCTTCCAAGAATTATTGCTGAAGAACAAAGCGCTTTCATTAGCGGGAGACAAATTCAAGACAATATTTTTATTATTCAAGAGGTTCTACATCAACTAATAACCAGGAAATGAAGAAGCAAGTTCTAGGCAGTGCTTAAAATGGACATGAAAAAAGCGTATGATTGGGTGTGGTGGGACTTTCTAGAAGCATGTATGCAAAAAATGGGGTCTCATAGTCGTTGGATTTCATGGATTATGAAATGTATCTCCTCTGTTTCATACAGTGTGACAATGAATGGGGAAATATTGCGTTCTTTTCAGCCAACACGTGGCATCAGGTAGGGTGATCCAATATCCCCTTATCTGTTCATTATATTAGCAAACATACTGTCAGTGTTATTGAAGAAAGAAGTAAAGAATGGAAATATCAAAGCCATAAAGCTTAATCACAGGTGCCCCACTTTATCTCACTTGTTGTTTGCTGATGACCTTATTCTGTTTATGGATGGAAAGTTGGTGGAGTGCCCAAATTTAGCTATTGTTTTGAATTAGTATTGTTATGCATCAGGTCAAGCAATAAATCTAAACAAATCAGGTATATTTTTTAGCAAAAACTGCCCTGCTGACCTAAGGCATAATATGGCCTATGAAATGAGAGTTGCTGAAGTGCAAAAAATGGGTAAATACCTGGGAATTCCATCTGATTGGGGTGCATCAAGGAAGCAAATGTCATCCTGGATTTTAGAAAGAGTGAATAAGAAACTAGAAGGGTGGAAAGAAAACCTGTTGTCAAAAGCAGGAAAGGAAATTCTCTTAAAGATAGTGGTGCAAGCGTTACCTCAATATGCAATGTCTATCTTTAAGATTCCTCTTTCTATTTGTCCAGCCATTGAAAAAAAAAAGGCAGATTTTTGGTGGAAGACAAATGCTAATCACAAAGGAATACATTGGAGGAAATAGGAAATGCTTAAACAAAGAAAAGACATTGGAGGTTTGGGATTCTGTGATCTTATCACGTTTAATCAAGCTATTTTAGGGAAACAAGCATGGAGACTTGCTCAGAATCCTGAATCCTTATGGGCAAAATTGTTCAAGGCACTGTATTTTCCCAATACTGACTTACTACATGCAGGAAAAAGCTCAAATCAATCATGGGGTTGGTAGAGTTTACTTGTAGGCCGAGATGTTATTCGTTAATCGTCTCAGTAGGTGGTTGGAAATGGGTAGAAAATTCACACTCGTTCAGATAAATGGCTAAATCGTGTTTTGATTGGAGGTCCTGCAAATAGGATAGACCCAACTTGGGTGTCAGAATTGATAATTATGGAGGAACCAAGGTAGAATGAGCCAAAACTATCAGAATATTTTGATGAAGGAACAGTCCAAGACATCTTAACCATTCCACTAAGCCATCAAAACTCAAAAGACTCATTGAAGTGGGAGCATACAGCAAAAGGCCAGTTTACGGTTAAAAGTGCATATAATGTACTCAGAGCACAACAAGAAAGAAACATATCCCCACAAGCTTCCACTTCGTATGTTTTGCCGAGAGAGCTATGGCTACGAATATGGAATACTAATTCTCCACCAAAGATTAAACCTTTTCTTTGGCAGATATGCCAAAATGCAGTGGCTACAAGAGAAAATTTATGCCGCAGGAGAATATTAACAGACAATGCATGCCCGATCTGTCACAATGTCCCAGAAACAATTAAACATCTCTTACTTCTCTGTCCTTGGACTAAACAGGTATGGCGTGACCCATCTATTAACATGGTGATAAATGAATATACAGTGAGGCAAATGGATGAATGGTTGGTGAAATTCCAACATACCTCGGTTTTGCTTGAGCTTTTGTCGATGCTTCTATGGCGGATCTGGAAATCAAGGAATGAGTTGGTATTTCGAGGCTAGCAAGTAAATCCTAAACAAGTCGTTCTATTAGCCAGAGCAGAAATAGAAAATCATCAGAAGTGGGTGAAAGAAGGGACGAGCATATCTAAGATACAGAATGGGTCACCTGTGAAATGGTCGCCTCCTCCTCTTGGTGCGCTAAAAGCAAATGTAGACGGATCCTTCGATCCAGAAACTGGAGAAGGAGCAATGGCGTGTGTTGTTCTTGACATCAAGGGTCTTCTATGCGAGGGATTCGCGAGAACACTTCGAGTCTCCTCGGCTCTCCAAGCAGAAGTAAAGGCGATACTCCAAACCCTAAGGTACTTTCGGAGAAGAAGCGAAGAAGTGATCTTCATAGATACAGATCATCTTGATTTGTCATGAGAGATAGCCACACGCACAGATCTAGTGCACTGGGAAGCACAAGCCATTATCAAAGAAGCCTAGGCCCTTTTATAGCAACTACCAGGCATGAAGATAACCTACTGCTCAAGAACGCCAAACCGGGTTGTGGATTGGACTGCTAAAGCCCAAAGGATGAGAAATTTATCGAGTAACTGGGTTTTATACCCTCCTCCTTTACTACTAGAATTTTTATGCGTTGAATCTAGTGATATATCTTGTAGTACTTTCAAGATATAAATATAAGCAGATATATTTCGACCAAAAAAAAATCACTAGTGGCTAGGTTGGTGAGGCTCACCCGAGACTGGTGAGGTTAACTTCACCGTCCCTCACCTATAGCCGATTGTCAAGGCCCGGCAACTGTTTAAAGGAAGAAGAAAAACAAAAAGAAAGATAAAGAAAAGATAAAAAAAGGAAAAAGAAAGAGAAATAAAGTATGAATAAATAAATAATTCGATAAAATATTAAAATACTATCAAAGATTGTTTATGTCATCTTCAGTCATGCTGTGTAAGACAATTGGCATCCATATCAATGATTTCTAGTCAAAATTGGAGTGATAGGTTGTTTATGTCATCTAAAGTCATGCTATGTAAGACAATTGGCATCCATAAATGCAAACTATTTTATTCTCAATTGTCAAAAAAAAAAAGTTTATGACTGAAGTAACATAATTATAATAAGTTTATTTTCCTGTTCATTGACTGTCATTTTATTTGGGCTTAAATTGTCTTTTTCCTTTCAATTTCTATGACATCAGCATGGGGCTAAGCATTGGATGAAGAACTTGGTCCCCTTGCCCATGTCTGCTAAGCGATAAGTTCCTTGATGAGACTTTCTTAAGTAATAATGCAGAGATACAAGATCGTTTTCCTCCACCTTGTTGAGGTATTTTGACGTCCTGAAATAACTTGTGGTGATAATGCAAGGGTGCAAACGAGGACAATACTATATATATCAAATCAAAATAGATACTAATATATTAAATAAGAAGTCACCACAGGCGGTAAAATCTATCGTTTATGGGATATATGGAAAACAGATAAAAGAGATATTGAATTGAAATGATATTATAATATATAGGCTGAATAATATAATTAGAAATATAAATTTAGATACAAGTGCAAGAACTGAATAATGACAAGAATAAAAGGTTTATTGAAAGAAGGTGATCATGTGGGATGAAGGCTAGAGAAGGGCAAGAGGCTTCAAAATGGTAGAATGCTCTAGAAAAACTGTCTTCCTTTGAGAGGTTGTTCCCATTTATAGATATTGGGATTTACTATGCATAGTGGAGCTATAGTGAAAAGTTGATTTTACTATGCAACATGGGTTCCAACATAATTTATGAAAGTTTTCGCATAGTGGTTACAGTGTCCGACGTATCAAATACAACAAAGAATATTATAAAGATATAATGGTGATATATATATATATATATTAAAAATGTACAGTGATGATGGAAAATGTTCAAAAAAATGATGTTACTTTATGTGTTATTGAATCAGTGGTGCTCCTGTAGAAGATGCTCCTTGTTCTTACAAAACTTCCTCGTGATCTTCATGTAACAGTATTATGTTGCAGTCATTTTCATTGGCGTTTCTATTATGGTGGGAGGACCAACTACATTCCTCTAATTAAAAAAAAAGCTTGTTTCAATAATCCCTTAAATTGGTCTTATGATTACGTCGAAGTAAGCTTTCATAAAACAAATCCCTTATCATGTAGAAACTAAGTAATTTCTTCCAGGCAATATAAAATTGGGCTTTGTGAACTATTGTGATTTTTTACCCTGTCAATGAATGATTATTCTGCCATCTTTAGCCATAGTCTAAAACCATTCCACCATTTCAGTTTAAATTTTCTTATTAAAATAAGACTATCAAGGTCCGTGGTTTTCCGTTTGTTGTAAAACCATATCATTATCCAGGAAATTCCAAAGTGCATGAAATACAACGTATTCATAGAGAATCTTTTTCTCATGAAGTTGAGGACTATAAATTTTTATGAAAATATCAAATCCAGATTTTGCTCAGGAAGTTCATCTCCTCTTGGTCCAATCTAGGAGAGTTGGTCTCCTTTTCGTCCAATCTAAGGAAGTTCGACTCCTCTTGGTCGAATCTAAGGAATTTCGTCTCCTCTTGGTCCAATATAAGGAGTTCGTCTCCTCTTTATCCAATCTAAGGAGTTCGTCTCCTTTTGCTTCAATCTTAGGAAGTTCTTCTCCCCTTGGTCCAATCTAAGGGTTCGTCTCATTTTGGTCCAATTTAACTGAGTTCGTCTCCACTTGGTCCAATTTAAGAAGTTCGTCTCATTTTGGTCCAATCTTTGGAAGTTCGTCTCCTCTTGGTCCAATCTAAGGAGCTCGTCTCCTTTTGGTCAATCTAACCGAGTTCGTCTCCTCTTGGTCCAATCTAAGGAGTTTGTCTCCTTTGGGTCCAATCTTTGGAAGTTCGTCTCCTCTTGGTCCAAACTAAGGAGTTCGTCTCCTCTTTATCTAATCTAAGGAGCTCGTCTCCTATTGGTCCAATCTTAGGAAGTTCGTCTCCTCTTGGTCCAATCTAAGGAGCTAGTCCCCTTTTGGTCTAATCTAACCGTGTTCGTGTCCTCTTGGTCCAATCTAGGAAGTTCATCTCCTTCTGGTCCAATCTGAGGAGTCGTCTCCTTTATCAAATCTAAGGAGTTCGTCTCCTTTTGGTCCAATCTAACCGAGTTCGTCTCCTCTTGCTCCAATCTAAGGAGTTCGTCTCCTTTGGATCCAATCTTTGGAAGTTCGTCTCCTTTTGGTCCAATCTCAGAAGTTCGTCTCTTTTTGGTCCAATCTAAACGAGTTCCTCTCCTCCTGGTCTAATCTAGGAGAGTTCGTCACCTTTGGGTCCAATCTAACCTAGCTCGTGTCCTCTCGATCCAATATAAGGAAGTTCGTCTCCTCTCATTTCAATCTAGGTAATTCGTATCCTTTTGGTCCAATATAATAGAGTTCTCCTCTTCTTGGTCCAATCTAAGGAGTTCGTCTCCACTTTATCCAATCTAAGGAATTCGTCTCCTTTTGGTCCAATCTAACCGAGTTCGTGTCCTCCTGGTCCAATCTAGGGAAGTTCGTCTCCTGTTAGTCCAATCTAAGGAGTTCTACTCCTCTTTATCTAATCTAGGGAGTTTGTCTCCTTTTGGTCCAATCTTAGGAAGTTCGTCTCCTCCTAGTCCAATCTAAGTAGTTCGTCTCCTCTTTATCCAATCTAAGGAGTTCGTCTCCTTTTGGTCCAATCTTAGGAAGTTCGTCTCCTCTTGGTCCAATCTAAGGACTTCATCTACTTTTGGTCCAATCTGATCGAGTTCATCTCCTGTTGGTCCAATCTAAGGAGTTCGTCTCCTTTTGGTCCAATCTTTGGAAGTTCGTCTCCTTTTGGTACAATCTAAGGAGTTCGTCTCCTTTTTCTCCAATCTAAAAGAGTTCCTCTCCTCTTGGTCTAATCTAGGAGAGTTCGTCACCTTTTGGTATAATCTAACCGAGTTCGTCTCCTCTTGGTCCAGTCTAAGAGAGTTCGTCTCCTATCGGTCCAATATAAGGAAGTTAGTCTCCTCTCGTTCCAATCTAAGGAGTTCGTCTCCTTTTGGTCCAATATAACAAAGTTCGTCTCCTCTTGGTCCAATCTAACGAGTTCGTCTCCCCTGGTCAAATCTAAGGGAGTTCATTACTGTTGGTCCAATCTTGGAAGTTCGTCCCTATTTGTCCAATATAAGGAGTTAGTCTTTCTTTTTAATCTAAGGAGTGCGTCTCTGGTCCAATCTAAGGAGTTCGTCTCGTCTTTATCCAATCTAAGGAGTTCGTCTCCTTTTCGTCCAATCTTAAGAAGTTTGTCTCCTCTTGGTCCAATCTAAGGAATTTTCTCTCCTCTTGGTCCAATCTACGGAGTTCGTCTCCTCTTTATCCAAATGTAAGGAGTTTGTTTCCTTTTGGTCCAATCTTTGGAACTTTATCTCCTCTTGGTCCAATCTAAGTAGTTCTTCTCCTCTTTATCTAACCTAAGGAGTTCGTCTCCTTTTGATCCAATCTTAGGAAGTTCGTCTCCTCTCGGTCCAATCTAAGGAGTTCGTCTACTTTTGGTCCAATCTTTGGTAGTTCGTCTCCTTTTGGTTCAATCTAAGGAGTTCGTCTCCTTTTTGTCCAATCTAAACAAGTTCCTCTCCTCTTGGTCTAACCTAGGAGAGTTCGTCACCTTTTGGTCCAATCTAACCGAGTTCGTCTCCTCTTGGTCCAATCTAAGAGAGTTCATCTCCTAACGGTCCAATATAAGGAAGTTAGTCTCCTCTCGTTCCAATCTAAGGAGTTCATCTCCTTTTGGTCCAATATAACAAAGTTCGTCTCCTCTTGGTCCTATCTAAGAGAGTTCGTCTCCTCTTTGTCGAATCCTAGGAAGTGCGTCTCCTATTGGTCCAATCTAAGGAGTTCGCCTCCACTTTATCCAATCTAAGGAGTTCGTCTCCTTTTGGTCCAATCTTAGGAAGTTCGTCTCCTCTTGGTCCAATATAAGGAGTTCGTCTCATTTTGGTCCAATTTAACCGAGTTCGTCTCCTCTTGGTCCAATTTAAGAAGTTCGTCTCCTTTTGGTCCAATCTAACCGAGTTCGTCTCCTCTTGGTCCAATCTAAGGAGTTTGTCTCCTTTGGGTCCAATCTTTGGAAGTTCGTCTCCTCTTGGTCCAAACTAAGGAGTTCGTCTCCTCTTTATCTAATCTAAGGAGCTCGTCTCCTATTGGTCCAATCTTAGGAAGTTCGTCTCCTCTTGGTCCAATCTAAGGAGCTAGTCCCCTTTTGGTCTAATCTAACCGTGTTCGTGTCCTCTTGGTCCAATCTAGGGAAGTTCGTCTCCTCTTGGTCCAATCTGAGAAGTTCGTCTCCTCTTTATCCAATCTAAGAAGTTCGTCTCCTTTTGGTCCAATCATAGGAAGTTCGTCTCCTTTTGGTCCAATCTAACCGAGTTCGTCTCCTCTTGCTCCAATCTAAGGAGTTCGTCTCCTTTGGGGCCAATCTTTGGAAGTTCGTCTCCTTTTGGTCCAATCTCAGGAGTTCGTCTCTTTTTGGTCCAATCTAAATGAGTTCCTCTCCTCCTGGTCTAATCAGGGAGAGTTCGTCACCTTTGGGTCCAATCTAACCTAGCTCGTGTCCTCTCGGTCCAATATAAGGAAGTTCGTCTCCTCTCATTTCAATCTAGGTAATTCGTATCCTTTTGGTCCAATATAATAGAGTTCTCCTCTTCTTGGTCCAATCTAAGGAGTTCGTCTCCACTTTATCCAATCTAAGGAATTCGTCTCCTTTTGGTCCAATCTAACCGAGTTCGTGTCCTCCTGGTCCAATCTAGGGAAGTTCGTCTCCTGTTAGTCCAATCTAAGGAGTTCTACTCCTCTTTATCTAATCTAGGGAGTTTGTCTCCTTTTGGTCCAATCTTAGGAAGTTCGTCTCCTCCTAGTCCAATCTAAGTAGTTCGTCTCCTCTTTATCCAATCTAAGGAGTTCGTCTCCTTTTGGTCCAATCTTAGGAAGTTCTTCTCCTCTTAGTCCAATCTAAGGAGTTCGTCTCCATTGAGTGCAATCTAACCAAGATCGTCTCTTCTTGGTCCAATCTAAGGAGTTCGTCTCCTTTTGGTCCAATCTTTGGAAGTTCGTCTCCTTTTGGTACAATCTAAGGAGTTCGTCTCCTTTTTCTCCAATGATCAACGAGTTCCTTCCCTTGGTCTAATCTACGGAGAGTTCGTCCTTTTGATTAAGCTAAACCGAGTTCGTTCTCCTCTTGTCAGTCGAAGAGAGTTCGTCTCTATCGTCCAATATAAGGAAGGTCGTTTCCTCTTGTTCCAATCTAAGGAGTTCTCGCCTTTTGGTCCATTATAAAAGAGTAGTCTCTCTTGGTCCAATCTAACGGTTGTATCACCTTGGCCAATTAAGGAGTTATCTCCTTTGGTTCAATCTGGAGTTAATGGGGTCGTCTCCGCTTGGCCAATTAAGGAGTTCGTCTTATACTTTATCCAATTTACGGAGTTAGTCTCCTCTTGGTCCAATCTAAGGAGTTCGTCTCCCCTTTATCCAATCTAAGGAGTTCGTCTCCTTTTGGTCCAATCTTAAGAAGTTTGTCTCCTCTTGGTCCAATCTAAGGAATTTTGTCTCCTCTTGGTCCAATCTACGGAGTTCGTCTCCTCTTTATCCAATGTAAGGAGTTTGTTTCCTTTTGGTCCAATCTTTGGAACTTTATCTCCTCTTGGTCCAATCTAAGTAGTTCTTCTCCTCTTTATCTAACCTAAGGAGTTCGTCTCCTTTTGATCCAATCTTAGGAAGTTCGTCTCCTCTCGGTCCAATCTAATGAGTTCGTCTGCTTTTAGTCCAATCTTTGGTAGTTCGTCTCTTTTGGTCCAATCTAAGGAGTTCGTCTCCTTTTTGTCCAATCTAAACAAGTTCCTCTCCTCTTGGTCTAACCTAGGAGAGTTCGTCACCTTTTGGTCCAATCTAACCGAGTTCGTCTCCTCTTGGTCCAATCTAAGAGAGTTCATCTCCTAACGGTCCAATATAAGGAAGTTAGTCTCCTCTCGTTCCAATCTAAGGAGTTCATCTCCTTTTGGTCCAATATAACAAAGTTCGTCTCCTCTTGGTCCTATCTAAGAGAGTTCGTCTCCTCTTTGTCGAATCCAAGGAAGTGCGTCTCCTGTTGGTCCAATCTAAGGAGTTCGCCTCCTCTTTATCCAATCTAAGGAGTTCGTCTCCTTTTGGTCCAATCTTAGGAAGTTCGTCTCCTCTTGGTCCAATATAAGGAGTTCGTCTCATTTTGGTCCAATTTAATCGAGTTCGTCTCCTCTTGGTCCAATTTAAGAAGTTCGTCTCCTTTTGGTCCAATCTAACCGAGTTCGTCTCATCCTGGTCCAATCTAAGAAGTTCGTCTCCTTTGGGTCCAATCTTGGGAAGTTCGTCTCCTCTTGGTCCAAACTAAGGAGTTCGTCTTCTCTTTATCCAATCTAGGGAGCTCCTCTTGGTCCAATCTAAGGAGTTCGGTCCAATCTAAGGAAGTTCGTCTCCTTTTGGTCCAATCTTAGGAAGTTCATGTCTCCTTTTGGTCCAATCTAACAAGTTCGTCTCCTCTTGCTCCAATCTAAGGAGTTCGTCTCCTTTGGTCCAATTTTGGAAGTTCGTCTCCTTTTGGTCCAATCTCAGGAGTTCGTCTCTTTTTGGTCCAATCTAAATGAGTTCCTCTCCTCCTGGTCTAATCAGGGAGAGTTCGTCACTTTTGGGTCCAATCTAACCTAGCTCATGTCCTCTCGGTCCAATATAAGGAAGTTCGTCTCCTCTCATTTCAATCTAGGTAATTCGTATCCTTTTGGTCCAATATAATAGAGTTCTCCTCCTCTTGGTCCAATCTAAGAGAGTTCGTCTCATCTTGGTCGAATATGAGGAAGTTCGTCTCCTCTTGGTCCTATCTAAGGAGTTCATCTCCACTTTATCCAATCTAAGGAATTCGTCTCCTTTTGGTCATATCTAGGGAAGTTCGTCTCCTGTTAGTCCAATCTAAGGAGTTCGACTCCTCTTTATCTAATCTAGGGAGTTTGTGTCCTTTTGGTCCAATCTTAGGAAGTTCGTGTCCTCCTAGTCCAATCTAAGGAGTTCATCTCCTTTTGGTCCAATCTAACCGAGTTCGTCTCCTCTTGGTCCAATCTGAGGGACTTCGTCTCCTCTTGGTCCAATCTAAGGAGTTCGACTCCTTTTGGTCTAATCCTAGGAAGTTCATCTCCTCTTGGTCCAATTTAAGTAGTTCGGCTTCGTTTGGTCCAATCTAACCGAATTCGTGTCCTCTTGGTCCAATCTAAGTAGTTCGTCTCGTTTTGGTCCAATCCAACCGAGTTCGTCTCCTCTTGGTCCAATCTAGGAGAGTTCGTGTCCTTTTGGTCCAATCTAAGGAAGTTCGTCTCCTCTTGGTCGAATCTAAGGAATTTCGTCTCCTCTTGGTCCAATCTAAGGAGTTTTTTTTTTTTGGCAAAGTGTCCAATCTAAGGAGTTCGTCTCCTCTTTGTCCAATGTGAGGAGTTCGTATCCTTTTGGTCCAATCTTTGGAAGTTCGTTTCCTCTTTGTCCAATCTAAGTAGTTTGTCTCCTCTTTATCCAATCTAAGGAGTTCGTCTCCTTTTGGTCCAATCTTAGGAAGTTCGTCTCCTCTTGGTCCAATCTAAGGAGTTCATCTCCTTTTAGTCCAATCTTGGGAAGTTCGTCTCCTCTTGGTCCAATCTAAGGAGTTCGTCTCCTTTTGGTACAATCTAGGGAGTTCGTCTCCTTTTTCTCCAATCTAAACGAGTTCCTCTCCTCTTGGTCTAATCTAGGAGAGTTCGTCACCTTTTGGTATAATCTAACCGAGTTCGTCTCCTCTTGGTCCAGTCTAAGAGAGTTCGTCTCCTATCGGTCCAATATAAGGAAGTTCGTCTCCTCTCCTTCCAATATAACAGAGTTCGTCTCCTCTTGGTCGAATCTAACCGAGTTCGTCTCCTCTTTGTCCAATCTAAGGAGTTCATCTGCTTTTGGTCCAATCTTTGGAAGTTCGTCTCCTCTTGGTCCAATCTAAGGAGTTCGTCTCCTCTTTATCCAATCTAAGTAGTTCGTCTCCTTTTGGTCCAATCTTAGGAAGTTTGTCTCCTCTTGGTCCAATCTAAGAGTGTCGTCCTCCTCTTTATCCAATCTAAGGAGTTCGTCTCCTTTTGGTCCAATCTTAAGAAGTTCGTCTCCTCTTGGTCCAATCTAAGGAGCTAGTCTCCTTTTGGTCCAATCTAACCGAGTTCGTGTCCTCTTGGTCAAATCTAAGGAAGTTCATCCACTCTTGGTCCAATCAAAGGTGTTCGTCTCCTCTTTATTCATTGTAAGGAGTTCGTCTCCTTTTGGTCCAATCTTTGGAAGTTCATCTCCTCTTGGTCCAATCTAAGGAGTTCGTCTCCACTTTATCCAATCTAAGGAATTCGTCTCCTTTTGGTCCAATCTAACCGAGTTCGTGTCCTCCTGGTCCAATCTAGGGAAGTTCGTCTCCTGTTAGTCCAATCTAAGGAGTTCGACTCCTCTTTATCTAATCTAGGGAGTTTGACTCCTTTTGGTCCAATCTTAGGAAGTTCGTCTCCTCCTAGTCCAATCTAAGGAGTTCGTCTCCTTTTGGTCCAATCTAACCGAGTTCGTCTCCTCTTGGTCCAATCTGAGGGACTTCGTCTCCTCTTGGTCCAATTTAAGGAGTTCGTCTCCTTTTGGTCCAATCCTAGGAAGTTCGTCTCCTCTTGGTCCAATCTAAGGAGTTCGTCTCCTTTTTGTCCAATCTAACCGAGTTCGTGTCCTCTTGGTCCAATCTAAGTAGTTCGTCTCGTTTTGGTCCAATCCAACCGAGTTCGTCTCCTCTTGGTCCAATCTAGGAGAGTTCGCATCCTTTTGGTCCAATCTAAGGAAGTTCGTCTCCTCTTGGTCGAATCTAAGGAATTTCGTCTCCTCTTGGTCCAATCTAAGGAGTTTTTTTTTTGTAAAGTGTCCAATCTAAGGAGTTCGTCTCCTCTTTGTCCAATGTGAGGAGTTCGTTTCCTTTTCGCCCAATCTTTGGAAGTTCGTCTCCTCTTGGTCCAATCTAAGTAGTTCGTCTCCTCTTTATCCAATCTAAGGAGTTTGTCTCCTTTTGGTCCAATCTTAGGAAGTTCGTCTCCTCTTGGTCCAATCTAAGGACTTCATCTCCTTTTGGTCCAATCTGATCGAGTTCATCTCCTCTTGGTCCAATCTAAGGAGTTCGTCTCCTTTTGGTCCAATCTTTGGAAGTTCGTCTCCTTTTGGTGCAATCTAAGGAGTTCGTCTCCTTTTTCTCCAATCTAAAGGAGTTCCTCTTCTCTTGGTCTAATCTAGGAGAGTTCGTCACCTTTTGGTATAATCTAACCGAGTTCGTCTCCTCTTGGTCCAGTCTAAGAGAGTTCGTCTCCTATCAGTCCAATATAAGGAAGTTCGTCTCCTCTCGTTCCAATCTAAGGAGTTAATCTCCTTTTGGTCCAATATAACAGAGTTCGTCTCCTCTTGGTCCAATCTAACCGAGTTCGTCTCCTCTTGGTCCAATCTAAGGAGTTCATCTCCTTTTGGTCCAATCTTTGGAAGTTCGTCTCCTCTTGGTCCAATCTAAGGAGTTCATCTTCTCTTTATCCAATCTAAGGAGTTCGTCTCCTTTTGGTCCAATCTTAAGAAGTTTGTCTCCTCATGGTCCTATCTAAGGAATTTCGTCTCCTCGTCCAATCTACGGAGTTCGTCTCCTCTTTATCCAATGTAAGGAGTTTGTTTCCTTCTGGTCCAATCTTTGGAACTTTATCTCCTCTTGGTCCAATCTATGTAGTTCGTCTCCTCTTTATCTAACCTAAGGAGTTAGTCTCCTTTTGATCCAATCTTAGGAAGTTCGTCTCCTCTCGGTCCAATCTAAGGAGTTCGTCTCCTTTTGGTCCAATCTTTGGTAGTTCGTCTCCTTTTGGTCCATTCTAAGGAGTTCGTCTCCTTTTGGTCCAATCGAAACCCATTTTCCTCTCCTCTTGGTGCTAACCCTAGGCAGTTCGCACCTTTTTAGTCCAATTCTAATAACCGGTGGCGTCTCCTCTTGGTCCAATCTAAGAGTTCGTCTCCTCTTTATCCAATCTAAGGAGTTTTGTCTCCTTTTGTCCAATCTTAGAAGTTCGTCTCCTCTTGGTCCAATCTATGGAGCTCGTCTCCTTTTGGTCCAATCTAACCGAGTTCGTGTCCTCTTGGTCAAATCTAGGGAAGTTCATATACTCTTGGTCCAATCTAAGGAGTTCGTCTCCTCTTTATTCATTGTAAGGAGTTCGTCTCCTTTTGGTCCAATCTTTGGAAGTTCTTCTCCTCTTGGTCCAATCTAAGGAGTTTGTCTCCACTTTATCCAATCTGAGGAATTCGTCTCCTTTTGGTCCAATCTAACCGAGTTTGTGTCCTCCTGGTCCAATCTAATGAAGTTCGTCTCCTGTTAGTCCAATCTAAGGAGTTCGACTCCTCTTTATCTAATCGAGGGAGTTTGTCTCCTTTTGGTCCAATCTTAGGAAGTTCGTCTCCTCCTAGTCCAATCTAAGGAGTTCGTCTCCTTTTGGTCCAATCTAACCGAGTTCGTCTCCTCTTGGTCCAATCTGAGGGACTTCGTCTCCTATTGGTCCAACCTAAGGAGTTCGACTCCTTTTGGTCTAATCCTAGGAAGTTCATCTCCCCTTGGTCCAATTTAAGTATTTCGGCTTTCTTTGGTCCAATTTAACCGAGTTCGTGTCCTCTTGGTCTAATCTAAGTAGTTTGTCTCGTTTTGGTCCAATCCAACCGAGTTCGTCTCCTCTTGGTCCAATCTAGGAGAGTTCGTATCCTTTTGGTCCAATCTAAGGAAGTTCGTCTCTACTTGGTCGAATCTAACGAATTTCGTCTCCTCTTGGTCCAATCTAAGGAGTTTTTTTTTTTTTTGTAAAGTGTCCATTCTAAGGAGTTCGTCTCCTCTTTGTCCAATGTGAGGAGTTCGTTTCCTTTTGGTCCAATCTTTGGAAGTTCGTCTCCTCTTGGTCCAATCTAAGTAGTTCGTCTCCTCTTTATCCAATCGAAGGAGTTCGTCTCCTTTTGGACCAATCTTAGGAAGTTCGTCTCCTCTTGGTCAAATCTAAGGACTTCATCTCCTTTTGGTCCAATCTGATCGAGTCATCTCTCTTGTCCAGTCTAAGAGATTCGTCTCCTATCGTCATTATAAGGAAGTTCTCTCCTCTCGTCCAATCTAAGGAGTTCCCTCCTTTTGGTCCATATACAGAGTTCGTCTCCTCTTGGTCCAATCTAACCGGTTTCCGTCCCTCTTGGTCCATCTAAGGAGTTCTCTCACTTTGTCCCAATCTTTGAATTCGTCTCGTCTCCTCTTGGTCCAATCATAAGGATTCGTCTTCTCTTATCCCATCTAAGGAGTTTCGGCTCCTCTTAATCCATCCTAAGGAGTCATCTCCTTGTTTGGTCCTAAAAAAAAAAAAAACAATCTTAAGAGTTTGTATTCTCTTGTCCAATCTAAGGAATTTCGTCTCCTCTTGGTCCAATCTACGGAGTTCATCTACTCTTTATCCAATGTAAGGAGTTTGTTTCCTTTTGGTCCAATCTTTGGAACTTTATCTCCTCTTGGTCCAATCTAAGTAGTTCGTCTCCTCTTTGTCTAACCTAAGGAGTTAGTCTCCTTTTGATCCAATCTTAGGAAGTTCGTCTCCTCTTGGTCCAATCTAAGGAGTTCGTCTCCTTTTTGTCCAATCTAAACAAGTTCCTCTCCTCTTGGTCTAACCTAGGAGAGTTCGTCACCTTTTAGTCCAATCTAACCAAGTGCGTCTCCTCTTGGTCCAATCTAAGGAGTTCGTCTCCTCTTTATCCAATCTAAGGAGTTCGTCTCCTTTTGGTCCAATCTTAGGAAGTTCGTCTCCTCTTGGTCCTAATCAAAGGAGTTCGTCTCCTTTGAGTGCAATCTAACCAAGATCGTCTCCTCTTGGTACAATATAAGGAGTTCATCTCCTTTTGGTCCAATCTTAGGAAGTTCGTCTCCTCTTGGTCCAATCTAAGGAGTTCGTCTCCCTTTGCTCCAATCTTTGGAAGTTCAGCTCCTCTTGGTCCAATCTAAGTAGTTTTGTCTCCACTGTTCCAATCTGCGGCAATTCGTCTCCTTTGTGGTCCATCTACCGAGTTTGTTTCCTCCTGGTCCAATCTAATGAAGTTCGTCTCCTGTTGGTCAATCTAGGAGTTCGACTGGCGCTCTTTAGTCTAATCTAAGGGAGTTCGTCTCCTTTTGGTCTAATCTAACCTAGTTCGTCTCCTCTTGGTCCAATCTAAGGAGTTCTCTCCTTTTGGTCCAATCTAACCGAGTTCGTCTCCTCTTGGTCCAATCTGAGGGACTTCGTCTCCTATTGGTCCAACCTAAGGAGTTCGACTCCTTTTGGTCTAATCCTAGGAAGTTCATCTCCCCTTGGTCCAATTTAAGTATTTCGGCTTTCTTTGGTCCAATTTAACCGAGTTCGTGTCCTCTTGGTCTAATCTAAGTAGTTTGTCTCGTTTTGGTCCAATCCAACCGAGTTCGTCTCCTCTTGGTCCAATCTAGGAGAGTTCGTATCCTTTTGGTCCAATCTAAGGAAGTTCGTCTTCTCTCGGTCGAATCTAACGAATTTTGTCTCCTCGTGGTCCAATCTAAGGAGTTTTTTTTTTTTGTAAAGTGTCCATTCTAAGGAGTTCATCTCCTCTTTGTCAAATGTGAGAAGTTCGTTTCCTTTTGGTCCAATCTTTGGAAGTTCGTCTCCTCTTGGTCCAATCTAAGTAGTTCGTCTCCTCTTTATCCAATCTAAGGAGTTCGTCTCCTTTTGGTCCAATCTTAGGAAGTTCGTCTCCTCTTGGTCCAATCTAAGGACTTCATCTACTTTTGGTCCAATCTGATCGAGTTCATCTCCTGTTGGTCCAATCTAAGGAGTTCGTCTCCTTTTGGTCCAATCTTTGGAAGTTCGTCTCCTTTTGGTACAATCTAAGGAGTTCATCTCATTTTTCTCCAATCTAAACGAGTTCCTCTTCTCTTGGTCTAATCTAGGAGAGTTCGTCACCTTTTAGTATAATCTAACCGAGTTCGTCTCCTCTTGGTCCAGTCTAAGAGAGTTCGTCTCCTATCGGTCCAATATAAGGAAGTTCGTCTCCTCTCGTTCCAATCTAAGGAGTCCATCTCCTTTTGGTCCAATATAACAGAGTTCGTCTCCTATTGGTCCAATCTAACCGAGTTCGTCTCCTCTTGGTCCAATCTAAGAGTTCCGTCTCCTCTTTATCCAATCTAATGATTCGTCTCCTTTTGGTCCAATCTTAAGAAGTTTGTATTCTCTTGGTCCAATCTAAGGAATTTCGTCTCCTCTTGGTCCAATCTACGGAGTTCGTCTACTCTTTATCCAATGTAAGGAGTTTGTTTCCTTTTGGTCCAATCTTTGGAACTTTATCTCCTCTTGGTCCAATCTAAGTAGTTCGTCTCCTCTTTATCTAATCTAAGGAGTTAGCATCCTTTTGATCCAATCTTAGGAAGTTCGTCTCTTCTTGGTCCAATCTAAGGAGTTCGTCTCCTCTTGGTCGAATCCAGGGAAGTGCGTCTCCCATTGGTCCAATCTAAGGAGTTCGTCTCCTCTTTATCCAATCTAAGGAGTTCGTCTCCTTTTGGTCCAATCTTAGGCAGTTCGTTTCCTCTTGGTCCAATCTAGGGAGTTCGTCTCCTTTTGGTCCAATCTAACCGAGTTCGTCTCCTCTTGGTCCAATCTAAGGAATTCCTCTCCTCTTGGTCCAATCTAAGGAGTTCGTCTCTTCTTTATCCAATGTAAGGAGTTCGTCTCCTTTTGGTCCAATCTTTGGAAGTTCGTCTCATCTTGGTCCAATCTAAGGAGTTCGTCTCCTCTTTATCCAATCTTAGGAGTTCGTCTCCTTTTGGTCCAATCTTAGGAAGTTCGTCTCCCCTTGGTCCAATCTAAGGGTTCCTCTCATTTTGGTCCAATTTAACCAAGTTCGTCTCCTTTTGGTCCAATTTAAGAAGTTCGTCTCCTTTTGGTCCAATCTAACCGAGTTCGTCTCCTCTTGGTCCAATCTAAGGAGTTTGTCTCCTTTGGGTCCAATCTTTGGAAGTTCGTCTCCTCTTGGTCCAAACTAAGGAGTTCGTCTTCTCTTTATCCAATCTAGGGAGCTCGTCTCCTATTGGTCCAATTTTAGGAAGTTCGTTTCCTTTTGGTCCAATTTAAGTAGTTCGGCTTCCTTTGG
>JAGKPW010002291.1:0-16564 GCA_019926035.1 Melaleuca alternifolia
GAGTTTGTTTCCTTTTGGTCCAATCTTTGGAACTTTATCTCCTCTTGGTCCAATCTAAGTAGTTCGTCTCCTCTTTATCTAATCTAAGGAGTTAGCATCCTTTTGATCCAATCTTAGGAAGTTCGTCTCTTCTTGGTCCAATCTAAGGAGTTCGTCTCCTCTTGGTCGAATCCAGGGAAGTGCGTCTCCCATTGGTCCAATCTAAGGAGTTCGTCTCCTCTTTATCCAATCTAAGGAGTTTGTCTCCTCTTGGTCCAATCTTAGCAAGTTAGTCTCCTCTTGGTTCAATCTAAGGAGTTCGTCTCCTTTTGGTCCAATCTAACCGAGTTCGTCTCCTCTTGGTCCAATCTAAGGAATTCCTCTCCGCTTGGTCCAATCTAAGGAGTTCGTCTCTTCTTTATCCAATGTAAGGAGTTCGTCTCCTTTTGGTCCAATCTTTGGAAGTTCGTCTCATCTTGGTCCAATCTAAGGAGTTCGTCTCCTCTTTATCCAATCTTAGGAGTTCGTCTCCTTTTGGTCCAATCTTAGGAAGTTCGTCTCCCCTTGGTCCAATCTAAGGGTTCGTCTCATTTTGGTCCAATTTAACCAAGTTCGTCTCCTTTTGGTCCAATTTAAGAAGTTCGTCTCCTTTTGGTCCAATCTAACCGAGTTCGTCTCCTCTTGGTCCAATCTAAGGAGTTTGTCTCCTTTGGGTCCAATCTTTGGAAGTTCGTCTCCTCTTGGTCCAAACTAAGGAGTTCGTCTTCTCTTTATCCAATCTAGGGAGCTCGTCTCCTATTGGTCCAATTTTAGGAAGTTTGTTTCCTTTTGGTCCAATTTAAGTAGTTCGGCTTCCTTTGGTCCAATCTAAGGAGTTTGTCTCCTCTTTATCCAATGAAAGGAGTTCGTCTCCTTTTGGTCCAATCTTTGGAAGTTCGTCTCCTCTTGGTCTAATCTAAGTAGTTCGTCTCCTCTTGGTCCAATCTAAGGAGTTTTTTTTTTTTGTTTTAAGTGTCCAATCTAAGGAGTTCGTCTCCTCTTTGTCCAATGTGAGGCCAGTCGTTTCCTGTTGGCCAATCATTGGAAGTCGTCTCCTCTTTGTCCAATCTAAGTATTCGTCTCCCTGTTATCCAATCCGATGGATTCTTCTCGCTTTTGGTCCAATCTTAGGAATTTCGTCTCTCTTGTCCACTCTAAGGAGTTTCATCTCCTTGTAGTCCAATCTGATCAGTTCGCTCCTCGTGGTCCAATCAAAGAGTTCGTCTCCTTTTTCTCCAATCTAAACGAGTTCCTCTTCTCTTGGTCTAATCTAGGAGAGTTCGTCACCATTTAGTATAATCTAACCGAGTTCGTCTCCTCTTGGTCCAGTCTAAGAGAGTTCGTCTCCTATCGGTCCAAATAAGGAAGTTCGTCTCCTCTCGTTCCAATCTAAGGAGTTAATCTCCTTTTGGTCCAATATAACAGAGTTCGTCTCCTCTTGGTCCAATCTAACCGAGTTCGTCTCCTCTTGGTCCAATCTAAGGAGTTCATCTCCTTTTGGTCCAATCTTTGGAAGTTCGTCTCCTCTTGGTCCAATCTAAGGAGTTCGTCTTCTCTTTATCCAATCTAAGGAGTTCGTCTCCTCTTTATCCAATCTAAGGAGTTCGTCTCCTTTTGGTCCAATCTTAAGAAGTTTGTATTCTCTTGGTCCAATCTAAGGAATTTCGTCTCCTCTTGGTCCAATCTACGGAGTTCATCTACTCTTTATCCAATGTAAGGAGTTTGTTTCCTTTTGGTCCAATCTTTGGAACTTTATCTCCTCTTGGTCCAATCTAAGTAGTTCGTCTCCTCTTTATCTAACCTAAGGAGTTCGTCTCCTTTTGATCCAATATTAGGAAGTTCGTCTGCTCTCGGTCCAATCTAAGGAGTTCGTCTGCTTTTGGTCCAATCTTTGGTAGTTCGTCTCTTTTGGTCCAATCTAAGGAGTTCGTCTCCTTTTTGTCCAATCTAAACAAGTTACTCTCCTCTTGGTCTAACCTAGGAGAGTTCGTCACCTTTTGGTCCACTCTAACCGAGTTCGTCTCCTCTTGGTCCAATCTAAGAGAGTTCGGTCCAATATAAGGAAGTTAGTCTCCTCTCGTTCCAATCTAAGGAGTTCGTCTCCTTTTGGTCCAATATAACAAAGTTCGTCTCCTCTTGGTCCAATCTAAGAAAGTTCGTCTCCTCTTGGTCGAATCCAAGGAAGTGCGTCCCCTATTGGTCTAATCTAGGAAAGTTCGTCTCCTCTTGGTCCTATCTAAGGAGTTGGTCTCCTCTTTATCCAATCTAAGTAGTTCGTCTTCTTTTGGTCCAATCTTAGGAAGTTTGTCTCCTTTTGGTCCAATCTAACCGAGTTCGTCTCCTCTTGGTCCAATCTAAGGAGTTCGTCTCCTTTGGATCCAATCTTTGGAAGTTCATCTCCTTTTGATCCAATCTCAGGAGTTCGTCTCCTTTTGTTCCAATCTATACGAGTTCCTCTCCTCTTAGTCTAATCTGGGAGAGTTCGTCTCCTTTTGGTCCAATCTAACCTAGTTCGTGTCATCTCGGTCCAATATAAGGAAGTTCGTCTCCTCTTGGTCCATTCTAAAAGAGTTCGTCTCCTATCATTCCAATATAAGGAAGTTCGTCTCCTGTAGTTCCATTCTAATGAGTTCATCTCCTTTTGGTCTAATATAACAGAGTTCGTCTCCTCTTGGTCCAATATAAGGAGTTCGTCTCCGCTTTATCCAATGTAAGGAGTTCGTCTCCTTTTGGTCCAGTCTTTGGAAGTTCGTCTCCTCTTGGTCCAATCTAAGGAAGTTCGTCTCCTCTTCATCCAATCTAAGGAGTTCGTCTCCTTTTGGTCCAATCTTGGGAAGTTCGTCTCCTCTTGGTCCAATCTAAGGAGATCGTCTCCTCTTCGTCCATTCTAAGGAGTTCGTGTCCTCTTGCTCGAATCTAAGGAAGTGCGTCTCCTCTTGGTCCAATCTAAGGAGTTCGTCTCCTCTTTATCCAATCTAAGGATTTTGTCTCCTTTTGATCCAATCTTAGGAAGTTCGTCTTCTCTTTATCCAATGTAAGGAGTTCGTCTCCTATTGGTCCAATCTCTGGAAGTTCGTCTCCTCTTGGTCCAATCTAAGGAGTTCGTTTCCTTTTGGTCCAATCAAGGAGTTCGTCTCCTTTTGCTCCAATCTAAATGAGTTCGTGTCCTCTTGGTCCAATCTAGGGAAGTGCGTCCCCTCTTGGTCCAATCTATGGAGTTCATCTCCTATTTATCCAATGTAAGCTGTTCGTCTCCTTTTGGTCCAATCACTGGAAGTTCGTCTCCTCTTGGTCCAATCTAGGAGTTCGTATCCTTTTGCTCCAATCTAACCGAGTTCGTGTCCTCTTGGTCCAATCTAGGGAAGTTCGTCTCCTCTTGGTCCAATCTAAGGGGTTCGTTTCCTCTTTATCCAATCTAAGGAGTTCGTCTCCTCTCGTTTCAATCAAAGGAGTTCGTCTCCTTTTGGTCCAATATAACAGACTTCTCCTCCTCTTGGTCCAATCTAGGAGAGTTCGTCTCCTTTTGGTCCAATCTAAGAGTGTTCGTCTTGTTTTGGGACAATCTAACCGAGTTCGTCTCCTCTTGGTCCAATCTAAGAGGGTTCGTCTCCTCTTGGTCCAATCTAAAAGAGTTCATCTCCTCTCGGTCCATTCTAACGAGTTCGTCTCCTTTTGGTCCAATATAGCAGAGTTCATCTCCTCTTGGTCCAATCTAAGAGAGTTCGTCTCCTCTTGGTCAAATCTAAGGAAGTGCGTCTCCTCTTGGTCCAATCTAAGGAGTTCGTCTCCTCTTTATCCAATATAAGGAGTTCTTCTCCTTTTGGTCCAATCTTTGGAAGTACGTCTCCTCTTGGTCCAATCTAAAGAGTTCGTCTCCTCTTCATCCAATCTAAGGAGTTCGTCTCCGTTTGATCCAATCTTGGGAAGTTCGTCTGCTCATGGTCCAATCTAAGGAGTTCGTCTCCTCTTTATCCAATCTAAGGAATTCGTCTCCTCTCTTTTCAATCTAAGGAGTTCATCTCCTTTTGGTCCAATCTAGGAGTTCGTCTCCTTTTGCTCCAGTCTAACCGAGTTAGTGTCCTCTTTGTTCAATCTAAGGAAGTTCGTCTCCCCTTGGTCCTATCTAAAGGGTTCGTCTCCTCTTTTCCAATGAAAGGAGTTCGTCTCCTCTCTTTTCAATCTAAGGAGTTCGTCTCCTTTTAGTCCAATATGACAGAGTTCTCCTCCTCTTGGTCCAATCTAGGAGAGTTCGTCTCCTTTTGGTCCAATCTAAGAGAGTTCGTCTTGTTTTGGGACAATCTAACCGAGTTCGTCTCCTCTTGGTCCAATCTAAGAGGGTTCGTCTCCTCTTGGTCCAATCTAAAAGAGTTCGTCTCCTCTCGTTCCATTCTAATGAGTTCGTCTCCTTTTGGTCCAATATAACAGTGTTCGTCTCTTCTTGGTCCAATGTAAGGAGTTCGTCTCCTCTTTATCCAATCTAAGGTGTTCGTCTCCTTTTGGTCCAATCTTAGGAAGTTCGTCTCCTCTTGGTCCAATCTATGGAGTTCGTCTCCTTTTGGTCCAATCTTAAGAAGTTCGTCTCCTCTTGGTCCAATCGAGGGAGGTCGTCTCCCTTCGGTCCAATCCTAGCAAGTTCGTCTCCTCTTGTTCCAGTTTAAGTAGTTCTTGTCCTTTTGGTCCAATCAAATCGAGTTCTTATCCTCCTGGTCCAATCAAAGGAGTTCGTCTCCTTTTGGTCCAATCTTTGGAAGTTCGTCTCCTCTTGGTCCAATATAAGGAGTTTGCCTCCTCTTTATCCAATCTAAGGAGTTCCTTTCCTTTTGCTACAATCTTAGGAAGTTTGTCTCCTCTTGGTCCAATCTTAGGAGTTCGTCTCCTTTTGGTCCAATCTAACCGAGTTAGTCTCCTCTTCGTCCAATCTAAGAGAGTTCGTCTCTTTTTGGTCTAATCTAAGGAAGTGTGTCTCCTCTTGGCCAACTCTAGGAGTTTCGTCTCCTCTTTATCCAAGAAAGGAGTTTCTGCTCCTTTTGTCCAATCTTTGGAAGTTCGTCTCCCCCTCTTGGTCAAATCTAGAGAGTTCGTCTCCTCTTGGTCCAATCTAAGGAGTTTGTCTCATCTTGGTCCAATCTAAGGGAGTTCGTCTCCTCGTGGTCCAATCTAAGGAGTTCGTCTCCTTTGAGTGCAATCTAACCAAGATCGTCTCGTCTTGGTCAATCTAAGGAGTTCGTCTCCTTTTGGAACCCGAATCTGGTAAGTGTGTCCTCCTCTTGGTCCAATCTAAGGAGTTCGTCTCCTCTTTATCCAATCTAAGGAGTCTGTCTCCTTTTGGTCCAATCTTAGGAAGTTCGTCTCCTCTTGGTCCAATCTAAGGAGTTCGTCTCCCTTCGTTATAATCCTAGCAAGTTTGTCTCCTCTTTTTCCAGTTTAAGTAGTTCGTCTCCTTTTGGTCCAATCTAAACGAGTTCGTCTCCTAATGGTCCGATATATGGAAGTTCGTCTCCTCTTGTTCTATTCTAAGGGGTTCGTCTCCTCTTTATCCAATCTAAGGAGTTCGTCTCCTCTCGTTTGAATCTAAGGAGTTCGTCTCCTTTTGGTCCAATATAACAGAGTTCTCCTCCTCTTGGTCCAACTAAGAGAGTTTGTCTCCTCTTGCTCCAATCTAAGGAGTTCGTTGCCCTTCATTCCAATCCTAGCAAGTTCATCACCTCTTGTTCCAGTTTAAGTAGTTCGTGTCCTTTTGGTCCAATCTAATCGATTTCGTATCCACTTGGTCCAATCTAACCGAGTTCGTCTCCTATTGGTCGAATCTAAGAAAGTGCATCTCCTCTTGGTCCAATCTAAGGAGTTCGACTCCTCTTTATCCAATGTAAACAGTTCGTCTGCTTTTGCTCCAATCTCTGGAAGTTCATCTCCTCTTGGTCCAATCTAGGAGTTCGTTTGCTTTTGCTCCAATCTAACCGAGTTCGTGTCCTCTTGGTCCAATCTAGGGAAGTTCGTCACCTCTTGGTCCAATCTAAGGGGCTCGTGTCCTCTTTATCCAATCTAAGGAGTTCGTCCCTTCTCGTTTCAATCAAAGGAGTTCGTCTCCTTTTGCTCCAGTCTAATCGAGTTCGTGTCCTCTTGGTCCAATCTAGGGAAGTTCGTATCCCCTTGGTCCTATGTAAGGGGTTCTTCTCCTCTTTATCCAATCTAAGGAGTTCGTCTCCTCTCTTTTCAATCTAAGGAGTTCGTCTCCTTTTAGTCCAATATAACAGAGTTCTCCACCTCTTGGTCCAATCTAGGAGACTTCGTCTCCTTTTGGTCCAATCTAAGAGAGTTCATCTCGTTTTGGGCCAATCTAACCGAGTTCGTCTCCTCTTGGTCCAATCTAAGAGGGTTCGTCTCCTCTTGGTCCAATCTAAAAGAGTTCATCTCCTCTCGTTCGATTCTAACGAGTTCGTCTCCTTTTGGTCCAATATAACAGAGCTCGTGTCCTCTTGGTCCAATCTAAGGAGTTCGTCACCTCTTTATCTAATGTAAGGAGTTCGTCTCCTTTTGGTCCAATCTTTGGAAGTTCGTCTCCTCTTGGTCCAATCTAGGGAAGTTCGTCTCCTCTTCATCCAAACTAAGGAGTTCGTCTCTTTTTGGTCCAATCTTGGGAAGTTCGTCTCCTCTTGGTCCAATCTAAGGAGATCGTCTCCTGGGTCCATCTAGGAGTTCCGTGTCCTTTGGCCAAATCTAGGGAAGTTCGTCTCCTCTTGGTCCATCTAAGAAGTTCGTCTGCTCTTTATGCTCTTGTAAGGGAAGTTCGTCTCCTCTTGGTCCAATCTAAGGAGTTTGTCTCCTTTGGTCCAATCTAAGAAGTTGTCTCTCTTGGTCCAATCTAAGGAGTTCATCTCCTTTTGGTCCAATCTTAGGAAGTTCGTCTCCTCTTGGTCCAATCTAAGGAGTTCGTCTCCTTTTGGTCCAATCTTAACCGAGTTAGTCTCCTCTTGGTCCAATCTAAGAGAGTTCGTCTCCCTCTTTGGTCTAATCTAAGGAAGTTCGTGTCTCCCTTCGTTATAATCCTACAAGTTTGTCTCCTCTTTTTCCAGTTTAAGTAGTTCGTCTCCTTTTGGTCCAATCTAAACGAGTTCGTCTCCTAATGGTCCGATATATGGAAGTTCGTCTCCTCTTGTTCTATTCTA
The DNA here is from genome assembly GCA_019926035.1 of Melaleuca alternifolia. NCBI lineage: Eukaryota > Viridiplantae > Streptophyta > Magnoliopsida > Myrtales > Myrtaceae > Melaleuca > Melaleuca alternifolia. The sequence continues at coordinate 7,185 of JAGKPW010002291.1, forward strand.
AGGGGTTCGTCTCCTCTTTATCCAATCTAAGGAGTTCGTCTCCTCTCGTTTGAATCTAAGGAGTTCGTCTCCTTTTGGTCCAATATAACAGAGTTCTCCTCCTCTTGGTCCAACTAAGAGAGTTTGTCTCCTCTTGCTCCAATCTAAGGAGTTCGTTGCCCTTCATTCCAATCCTAGCAAGTTCATCACCTCTTGTTCCAGTTTAAGTAGTTCGTGTCCTTTTGGTCCAATCTAATCGATTTCGTATCCACTTGGTCCAATCTAACCGAGTTCGTCTCCTATTGGTCGAATCTAAGAAAGTGCATCTCCTCTTGGTCCAATCTAAGGAGTTCGACTCCTCTTTATCCAATGTAAACAGTTCGTCTGCTTTTGCTCCAATCTCTGGAAGTTCGTCTCCTCTTGGTCCAATCTAGGAGTTCGTTTGCTTTTGCTCCAATCTAACCGAGTTCGTGTCCTCTTGGTCCAATCTAGGGAAGTTCGTCACCTCTTGGTCCAATCTAAGGGGCTCGTGTCCTCTTTATCCAATCTAAGGAGTTCGTCCCCTCTCGTTTCAATCAAAGGAGTTCGTCTCCTTTTGCTCCAGTCTAATCGAGTTCGTGTCCTCTTGGTCCAATCTAGGGAAGTTCGTATCCCCTTGGTCCTATGTAAGGGGTTCTTCTCCTCTTTATCCAATCTAAGGAGTTCGTCTCCTCTCTTTTCAATCTAAGGAGTTCGTCTCCTTTTAGTCCAATATAACAGAGTTCTCCACCTCTTGGTCCAATCTAGGAGACTTCGTCTCCTTTTGGTCCAATCTAAGAGAGTTCATCTCGTTTTGGGCCAATCTAACCGAGTTCGTCTCCTCTTGGTCCAATCTAAGAGGGTTCGTCTCCTCTTGGTCCAATCTAAAAGAGTTCATCTCCTCTCGTTCGATTCTAACGAGTTCGTCTCCTTTTGGTCCAATATAACAGAGCTCGTGTCTTCTTGGTCCAATCTAAGGAGTTCATCACCTCTTTATCTAATGTAAGGAGTTCATATCCTTTTGGTCCAATCTTTGGAAGTTCGACTCCTCTTGGTCCAATCTAGGGAAGTTCGTCTCCTCTTCATCCAAACTAAGGAGTTCGTCTCTTTTTGGTCCAATCTTGGGAAGTTCGTCTCCTCTTGGTCCAATCTAAGGAGTTCGTGTCCTCTTGGCCAAATCTAGGGAAGTTCGTCTCCTCTTGGTCCAATCTAAGAAGTTCGTCTGCTCTTTATGCAATGTAAGGAGTTCGTCTCCTTTTGGTCCAATCTATGGAAGTTTGTCTCCTCTTGGTCCAATCTAAGAAGTTTGTCTACTCTTTATCCAATCTAAGGAGTTCCTCTCCTTTTGGTCCAATCTTAGGAAGTTCGTCTTCTCTTGGTCCAATCTAAGGGGAGTTCGTCTCCTTTTGGTCCAATCTAACCGAGTAGTCTCCTCTTCGGTCCAATCTAAGAGAGTTCGTCTCCTTTTGGTCGAATCTAGGGAAGTGTGTCTCCTCTTGGTCCAATCTAAGGAGTTCGTCTCCTCTTTATCCAATGTAAGGAGTTCGTCTCCTTTTGGTCCAATCTTTGGAGGTTCGTCTCGTCTTCGTCCAATCTACGGAGTTCGTCTTCTTTTCATCCAATCTAAGGAGTTCGTCTCCTTTTGGTCCAATCTTGGGAAGTTCGTCTCCACTTGGTCCAATCTAAGGATATCGTCTCCTTTTGGTCCAATCTAACCGAGTTCGTGTCCTCTTGGTCCAATCTAGGGAAGTTCGTCTCCTCTTGGTCCAATCTAAGTGGTTCGTCTCCTCCTTATCCAATCCAAGGAATTCGTCTCCTTTTGGCCTAATCTAAGGAGTTTGTCTCCTTTTAGTCTAATCTTAGGAAGTTCGTCTCCTCTTGGTCCAATCTAAGGAGTTCGTCTCCTTTTGGTCCAATCTAACCGAGTTAGTCTCCTCTTCGTCCAATCTAAGAAAGTTCGTCTCCTTTTGGTCGAATCTAAGCAAGTGTGTCTCATCTTGGTCCAATCTAAGGAGTTCGTCTCCTCTTTATCCAATGTAGGGAGTTCGTCTCCTTTGGTCCAATCTTTGGAGGTTCGTCTCGTCTTGGTCCAATCTAAGGAGTTCGTCTTCTTTTCATCCAATCTAAGGAGTTCGTCCCCTTTTTGTCCAATCTTGGGAAGTTCGTCTCCTCTTGGTCCAATCTAAGGATATCGTCTCCTTTAGGTCCAATCTAACCGAGTCCGTTTCCTCTTGGTCCAATCTAGGGAAGTTCGTCTCCTCTTGGTCCAATCTAAGTGGTTCGTCTCCTCTTTATCCAATCCAAGGAATTCGTGGCCTTTTGGTCCAATCTAAGGAGTTTGTCTCCTTTTGGTCCAATCTTAGGAAGTTCGTCACCTCTTGGTCCAATCTAAGGAGTTCGTATCCAATCTAAGGAGTTCGTCCCCTTTTGGTCCAATCTTGGGAAGTTCGTCTCCTCTTGGTCCAATCTAAGCATATCGTCTCCTTTAGGTCCAATCTAACCGAGTTCGTTTCCTCTTGGTCCAATCTAGGGAAGTTCGTCTCCTCTTGGTCCAATCTAAGTGGTTCCTCTCCTCTTTATCCAATCCAAGGAATTCGTGGCCTTTTGGTCCAATCTAAGGAGTTTGTCTCCTTTTGGTCCAATCTTAGGAAGTTCGTCACCTCTTGGTCCAATCTAAGGAGTTCGTCTCCTTTTGGTCCAATCTAACCGAGTTAGTCTCCTCTTCGTCCAATCTAAGAGAGTTCGTCTCCTTTTGGTCGAATCTAAGGAAGTGTGTTCCTCTGTGGTCCAATCTAAGGAGTTGTCTCCTCTTTATCCAATGTAGGGAGTTCGTCCTCCGTTTGTCCAAGATTGGGAGGTCGTTCTCGTCTTGGTCTAATCTAAGGAGTTCGTTTTCTTTTCATCCAATCTAAGGAGTTCGTCCCCTTTTGGTCCAATTTGGGGGAAGTTCGTCTCTCTTGGTCCAATCTAAGCATATCGTATCCTTTAGGTCCAATCTAACGAGTTCGTTCCTCTTGGTCCAATTAGGGAAGTCGTCTCCTCTGGGTCCAATCTACGGGTTCCTCTCTCTTTTCCAATCCAAGGAATTCGTGGCCTTTTAATCCAATTAGGCGTTGTCTCCTTTTGGTCAATCTTAGGAAGTTCGTCTCCTCTTGGTCCAATCTAAGGAGTTTGTCTCCTTTTGGTCCAATCTACCCGAGTTAGTCTCCTCTTCGTCCAATCTAAGAGAGTTCGTCTCCTTTTGGTCTAATCTAAGGAGTTCGTCTCCTCTTTATCCAATGTAAGGAGTTCGTCTCCTTTTGGTCCAATCTTTGGAGGTTCGTCTCGTCTTCGTCCAATCTATGGAGTTCGTCTTCTTTTCATCCAATCTAAGGAGTTCGTCTCCTTTTGGTCCAATCTTGGGAAGTTCGTCTTCACTTGGTCCAATCTAAGGAAATCGTCTCCTTTTGGTCCAATCTAACCGAGTTCGTGTCCTCTTGGTCCAATCTCGGGAAGTTCGTGTCCTCTTGGTCCAATCTAGGGAAGTTCGTCTCCTCTTGGTCCAATCTAAGTGGTTCGTCTCCTCCTTATCCAATCCAAGGAATTCGTCTCCTTTTGGCCTAATCTAAGGAGTTTGTCTCCTTAGTCTAATCTTAGGAAGTTCGTCTCCTCTTGGTCCAATCTAAGGAGTTCGTCTCCTTTTGGTCCAATCTAATCGAGTTAGTCTCCTCTTCGTCCAATCTAAGAAAGTTCGTCTCCTTTTGGTCGAATCTAAGGAAGTGTGTCTCCTCTTGGTCCGATCTAAGGAGTTCGTCTCCTCTTTATCCAATGTAGGGAGTTCGTCTCCTTTGGTCCAATCTTTGGAGGTTCGTCTCGTCTTGGTCCAATCTAAGGAGTTCGTCTTCTTTTCATCCAATCTAAGGAGTTCGTCCCCTTTTTGTCCAATCTTGGGAAGTTCGTCTCCTCTTGGTCCAATCTAAGGATATCGTCTCCTTTAGGTCCAATCTAACCGAGTCCGTTTCCTCTTGGTCCAATCTAGGGAAGTTCGTCTCCTCTTGGTCCAATCTAAGTGGTTCCTCTCCTCTTTATCCAATCCAAGGAATTCGTGGCCTTTTGGTCCAATCTAAGGAGTTTGTCTCCTTTTGGTCCAATCTTCGGAAGTTCGTCACCTCTTGGTCCAATCTAAGGAGTTTGTCTCCTTTTGGTCCAATCTACCCGAGTTAGGCCTCTTCGTCCAATCTAAGAGAGTTCGTCTCCTTTTGGTCTAATCTAAGGAAGTGTGTCTCCTCTTGGTCCAATCTAAGGAGTTCGTCTCCTCTTTATCCAATGTAAGGAGTTCGTCTCCTTTTGGTCCAATCTTTGGAGGTTCGTCTCGTCTTCGTCCAATCTAAGGAGTTCGTCTTCTTTTCATCCAATCTAAGGAGTTCGTCCCCTTTTGGTCCAATCTTGGGAAGTTCGTCTCCTCTTGGTCCAATCTAAGGATATCGTCTCCTTTTGGTCCAATCTAACCGAGTTTGTGTCCTCTTGGTCCAATCTAGGGAAGTTCGTCTCCTCTTGGTCCAATCTAAGTGGTTCGTCTCCTCTTTATCCAATCCAAGGAATTTGTGGCCTTTTGGTCCAAGCTAAGGAGTTTGTCTCCTTTTGTCCAATCTTAGGAAGTTCGTCACCTCTTGGTCCAATCTAAGGAGTTCGTCTCCTTTTGGTCCAATCTAACCGAGTTCATCTCCTCTTGGTCCAATCTAAGGAGTTCGTCTCCTTTGGGTCCAATCCTTGGAAGTTCGTCTCCTCTTGGTCCAATTTAAGTAGTTCGGCTCCTTTTGGTCCAATCTAACCGAGTTCGTGTCCTCTTTGTCCAATCTAAGTAGTTCGTCTCATTTTCGTTCAATCTAACCGAGTTCGTCTCCTCTTGGTTTAATCTAGGAGAGTTCGTGTCCTTTTGGTCCAATCTAAGGAAGTTTGTCTCGTCTTGGTCAAATCTAAGCAAGTTCGTCTCCTCTTGGTCCAATCTAAACGAGTTCCTCTACTCTTGGTCTAATTTAGGAGAGTTCGTCACCTTTTGGTCCAATTTAACCGAGCTTGTCTCCTCTTGGTCCAACCTAGGAGAGTTCATCTCCTTTTGTTCCAATCTATGGAAGTTCGTCTCCTCTTGGTCGAATTTGAGGAAGTTCGCCTCCTCTTGGTCCAATCTAAGGAGTTCGTCTCCTCTTTATCCATTGTAAAGAGTTCGTCTTCTTTTGGTCCAATCTTTGGAAGTTCATCTCCTCTTGTTCCAATCTAAGGAGTTTGTCTCCTCTTTATCCAATCTAAGGAATTCGTCTCCTTTTGGTCCAATCTTAGGAAGTTCGCCTCCTCTTGGTCCAATCTAAGGAAGTTCATCTGCTCTTGGTCCAATCTAAGGAGTTCGTCTCCTCTTCATCCAATCTAAGAAAGTTCGTCTCCTCTTGGTCGAATCTAAGGAAGTTCGTCTCCTCTTGGTCCAATCTAAGGACTTCGTCTCCTATTCATCCAATGTAAGGAGTTCGTCTCCTTTTGGTCCAATCTTTGGAAGTTCGTCTCCTCTTGGTCCAATTTAAGGAGTTCATCTCCTTTTGGACCAATCTTAGGAAGTTCATCTCCTCTTGGTCCAATCTAAGGAGCTCGTCTCCTTTTGGTCCAATCTAACCGAGTTCTTGTCCTCTTGGTACAATCTAAAGAGTTCGTCTCCTTTTGGTCCAAACTAAGGAGTTTGTCTCCTCTTGGTCCAATCTAAGGAGTTCGTCTCCTCTTTATCCATTGTAAGGAGTTCGTCTTCTTTTGGTCCAATCTTTGGAAGTTCATCTCCTCTTGGTCCAATCTAAGGAGTTCGTCTCCTCTTTATCCAATATAAGGAATTCGTCTCCTTTTGGTCCAATCTAACCGAGTTCATCTCCTCTTGGTCCAATCTAAGGAGTTCGTCTCCTTTCGGTCCAATCCTTGGAAGTTCGTCTCCTCTTGGTCCAATTTAAGTAGTTCGGCTCCTTTTGGTCCAATCTAACCGAGTTCGTGTCCTCTTTGTCCAATCTAAGTAGTTCGTCTCGTTTTGGTCCAATCCAACCGAGTTCGTCTCCTCTTGGTCTAATCTAGGAGAGTTCGTGTCCTTTTGGTCCAATCTAAGGAAGTTTGTCTCGTCTTGGTCAAATCTAAGCAAGTTCGTCTCCTCTTGGTCCAATCTAAACGAGTTCCTCTCCTCTTGGTCTAATTTAGGAGAGTTCGTCACCTTTTGGTCCAATTTAACCGAGCTTGTCTCCTCTTGGTCCAACCTAGGAGAGTTCATCTCCTTTTGGTCCAATCTATGAAAGTTCGTCTCCTCTTGGTCGAATTTGAGGAAGTTCGCCTCCTCTTGGTCCAATCTAAGGAGTTCGTCTCCTCTTTATCCATTGTAAAGAGTTCGTCTTCTTTTGGTCCAATCTTTGGAAGTTCATCTCCTCTTGGTCCAATCTAAGGAGTTCGTCTCCTCTTTATCCAATATAAGGAATTCGTCTCCTTTTGGTCCAATCTTAGGAAGTTCACCTCCTCTTGGTCCAATCTAAGGTAGTTCGTCTGCTGTTGGTCCAATCTAAGGAGTTCGTCTGCTCTTCATCCAATCTAAGGAAGTTCGTCTCCTCTTCGTCGAATCTAAGGAAGTTCGTCTCCTCTTGGTCCAATCTAAGGACTTCGTCTCCTATTTATCCAATGTAAGGAGTTCGTCTCCTTTTGGTCCAATCTTTGGAAGTTCATCTCCTCTTGGTCCAATCTAAGGAGTTCTCTCCTTTTTGGACAAACTTAGGAAGTTATATCCTCTTGGTCCAATCTAACCGAGTTCGTCTCCTTTAGCTCCAATCTAACCTAGTTCGTCTCCTCGTGGTCGAATCTAAGGAGTTCGTCTCCTCTTGGTCCAATCTAAGGAGTTCGTCTCCTTTTGGTCCAATCCAGGAAAGTTCGTCTCCTCTTGGTCCAATCTAAGGAGTTCGTCTCCTTTTGGTCCAATCTAACCGAGTTCGTCTCCTTTGGCTCCAATCTAACCTAGTTCGTCTCCTCTTATCAATATACGGAATTGTCTCCTTTGGTCCAATCTTAGGAAGTTTCACCGCCTCTTAGGTCCAATTAAGGTAGTTAGTCTGCGTTGGTCCAATCTAAGGAGTTGAGTGGCTCTTATCCAATCTAAGGAAGGTTCGTGCCTTTCGTCGAATCTAAGAAGTTTTCGTTCCGCTTGGAAAATCTAGGAATTCGTCTCTATTTATCCAAAGGTAAGGAGTGCAGTCTCATTTTGGTCCACATTTGGAAGTTCGTTCCTCTTGGTCCCATCTAAGGAGTTGTGTCCTTGTGGTCCAATCTAATGAGTTGTGTCCTCTTGGTCCATTAGGAGTATCTCCTCTTGCAATCTAAGGGGTTCGTTCCTTCTGTATCCACTCTAAGAGTTCGTCTCCTTTTGGTACAATCTAGAAGTTCGTCTCCTCTTGGTCCAATCTAAGGAGCTCGTCACCTTTTGGTCCAATCTAACCGAGTTCGTGTCCTCTTGGTCCAATCTAAGGAGTTCGTCTCCTTTTGTTCCAAACATAGGAAGTTCTCTCCTCTTTATCCAATCTAAGCAGTTCGTCTCGTTTTGGTCAAATCATAGGAAGTTCGTCTCCTCTTGGTCCAATCTATGGAGCCCGTCTCCTTTTGGTCCAATCTAATCAAGTTCGTGTCCTCTTGGTTCAATCTAGGGAAGTTCGTCTCCTCTTGGTCCGTCCCCTTTTGGTCCAAACATAGGAAGTTCGTCTCCTCTTTATCCAATCTAAGGAATTCGTCTCCTTTTGGTCCAATCTTAGGAAGTTCGTCTCCTCTTGGTCCAATCTAAGGAGCTCGACTCTTTTTGGTCCAATCTAGCCGAGTTCGTCTTCTCTTGGTCCAATCAGAAGGACTTCATCTCGTCTTGCTCCAATCTAAGGAGTTCGTCTACTTTTGGTCCAATCGTAGGAAGTTCGTCACCTCTTGGTCTAATTTAAGTAGTTCGGCTCCATTTGGTCCAATCTAACCAAGTTCGTGTCCTCTTGGTCCAATCTAAGTAGTTCGTCTCGTTTTGGTCCAATCTAACTGAGTTCGGCTCCTCTTGGTCTAATCTAGGGAAGTTCATCTCCTCTTGGCCAATCTAAGGGGTTTATCACCTCTTTATCCAATCTAAGGAGTTCGTCTCCTCTCGTTTCAATATAAGGAGTTCGTCTCCTTTTGGTCCGATATAAGTGAGTTCTCCTCATCTTGGTCCAATCTAATAGAGTTCGTGTCCTCTTGGTCGAATATAAGGAAGTTCGTCTCCTCTTGGTCCAATCTAAGGAGTTCGTCTCCTCTTTATGCAAGGTAAGGAGTTCGTCTCCTTTTGCTCCAATCTTTGGAAGTTCGTCTCCTCTTGGTCCAATCTAAGGAGTTCGTCTCCTCTTTATCCAATCTAAGGAGTTCGTCTCCTTTTGGTCCAATCTTAGGAAGTTCGTCTCCTCTTGTTCCAATTTAATGAGCTCGTCTGCTTTTGGTCTAATCTAACCGAGTTCGTGTCCTCTTGGTCCAATCTAGGGAAGTTTGTCCCCTCTTGGTCCAATCTAAGGAGTTCATCTCCTCTTTATCCAATCTAAGGAGTTCGTCTCCTTTTGGTCCAATCTTAGGAAGTTCGTCTCCTGTTGTTCCAATTTAAGGAGCTCGTCTCCTTTTGGTCCAATCTAACCGAGTTCGTGTCCTCTTGGTCCAATCTAGGGAAGATTGTCTCCTCTTGGTCCAATCGAAGGACTTCGTCTCCTCTTTATCCAATCTAAGGAGTTCGTCTCCATTTGGTCCAATCGAAGGAGTTCGTCTTCCTTCGGTCCAATCCTAGCAAGTTCGTCTCCTCTTGTTCCAATCAAAGGAGTTCGTCTCCTTTTGGTCCAATCTAAACGAGTTCCACTCCTCTGGGTCTAATCTAGGAGAGTTCATCACCTTTTGGTCCAATCATACTGAGTACGTCTCCTCTTGGTCCAATCTAATGTGATCGTCTCCTCTTTATCCAAAGTAAGGAGTTCGTCTCCTTTTGGTCCAATCTTACCGAGTTCGTCTACTGTTGGTCCAATCAAAAAGGGTTCGTCTCTTATCGGTCCAATCTAAGGAAGTTCGTCTCCTCTCATTCCATTCTTCGTCTCCTTTTGGTCCAATATAACAGAGTTTGTCTCATCTTGGTCCAATCTAAGACAGTACGTCTCCTCTTGGTCTAATCAAAGGAAGTGCGACTCCTCTTGCTGCAATGTAAGGTGTTCGTCTCCTCTTTATCCAATGTAAGGAGTTCGTCTCGTTTTGGTCCAATCTTTGGACGTTCGTCTCCTCTTGGTCCAATCTAAGGAGATTGTCTCCTTTTGCTCCAATCTAACCGAGTTCGTGTCCTTTTGAACCAATGTAGGGAAGTTCGT
>JAGKPW010002292.1:0-41281 GCA_019926035.1 Melaleuca alternifolia
TTGGTCATCGGATTATGGTATTGAGTTAGAAGCGAACAGTTGTATATTCCAAACTGTGCTTGTGTTTTCCCCTCGAAAGTGAGTGGAAAAGGAGTTAAAAAATTCCTTGGATCTTATGGAGTTGTAAACTTCAAGTCGAGAAAATCTCAGCAAGATATGAAAATACTTGGTCTCTGATCTTCTGACATTGTTGGTATATCAGGATCGAGAAATAGTAGAAATTGATCCTACAAAGGTCGGTTCACAAGTTTGAAGCTGCATCCACCACCACAAGACTTCATATGACCCATCTCTATCTCTCTCTCTCTCTCCTTCGGAACGCTATCCCATTTCATTTTGATAAGGATTGCGTAGATTTGGATGAAAGCAAATGTTGTTGTTTTGTTAGAGGAAGTTTCTCTTTGACACCACCATCTTTTATCTATCTATGTACCAAATACTTATCCTAAAATATCACGCTATCATGAAAATTCAGCTATGAAAAGTCAATATCCTTGTTGTGCCTAAAGAAACAAATTAAGCATAGAACACTAATCACCATATACATGTGGTATGAAAATAAAATTATGCCCGATAATGCACTAGGCTGTGCCCTCTCCTTCTCGATGATAGTGAAGTCCCTATTTAATGATCTATTGGCCTGTGAAGTAGCCTGCGGACCACTAGTTTCGTCAGCTTTCTTTGGCCTTCCTCTTTTTGCTTACATGCGACAAAACACAAGAAATACTAATGTTATCATCCATGATAACCTAACAAAAATCTTATCGATAATTACAAAATTGTCAAATAAGACGTACTTTGGGTGGCCTGAAAGTCGCAGAATTTTTACATGTCCTCTTGCTATGCCCATACTGAAGGCAATTCGAATATTGCATTGGAACGCCAATTTTCGTCAATTTCTTTCCGTCACTACCTCTCTCATCCTTATCCTTGATTTTAATTTTCTTCTCTGTACTCCTTTTTCCTTCTGTAAGGTGGGGTTTTGATAGGCTCACCATTGACTTTCGGCCACATTTTTCCCCGTTCATGAATGGGAAGGGGAAATTGATAACATTTTTTATACCCTTCTTTCTTAAAGAAATCATCGACATAGTCATTGATGTCTAAAGTCATGAAAGCAATGCAACGTATAGCATGTCTACATAGTATTCCAGAGATGTCCCATTCCCTAGAAGCATAGGTCTTTCTAGCCAAGTCAACCACAAATCTATTGATCTATTGCCATCTCCCCAACCTTAATTTTATCCCGGAAAGACGCTTTAGCGAAACAATACCTAGATTCCAGTTTAGTCTTCTCCAACTTCATTCTAATCCTTGGGCAAATTGGATTTGTTCGATCAACCATCAACCGGCTTCTCTCTGCCATCCTCTCCATCAATAGAGCTCCTATTTCTTCAAGCATCTCACGAATGGGTTTTGCTCTCGCTATGCAAGTAGATAGATTAAAGGTCTCACTTAAATTATTTTCAACCGCATCATACTTGGTACCTGTCTAGATGAACGCCCTACAAAAGTGCTTAGGGCCTTGTCTAGTGAAGTCTTCATAACCTTTAGGGCAGTCCATCTTTAAATCGGCAATTACCAGATCAAAATTAGCTTCAAATCACTACAAAAAAATAAGGATTTAGCCACAAATTTTGCCACGAAAATTTTGGAAAAATTCGTCGCTAAATGTTTTTGCGACGAATTTAGCGACGAACAAAAATTCTGTAGCGAATTCGCCGTCGCAAAATTTAGCGACAGAAAAATTCATTTTTCGTCGCTAATTAGCGACGGATTTCTTTCCGTTGCTAAATTCGTCGCAAAATTTTTCATCGCAAAATTCATCACTAATTAGCTATAGATATTTTTCGTCGCAAAATTCGTCGCTAATTAGCTACGCATTTTTTCCGTCGCTAAATTCATCACTAAATTTCATCGCAAAATCCGTCGCTAATTAGCTACGGATTTTTTCCCGTCGCAAATTCCGTCGCTAATTTTTCGTCACAAAATTTGTTGCTAACAATTATTCGTGGCAAAATAGGTCGCTAATTTTAATTCGTCAATAACAATAATTCGTGGCAAAATTCGTTGCTAATTTGCCTCGATTTTCGTTTTTTTGGATTGTTATTTGCATCAAAATTTGTCATTAATTTACCACAATTTTTTAATTTTTATTATGAACATTATTTCGAAACGAATTTATCGACAAATTTTTATTAATTTTTTAACGACGAAATCTGCAACGAATATTATTTAGGGACAATTTTGATATTAAATCTAATTAATAGAAAAATTTATTTCTAAAATTAATTCTTAAGCACTAAATAACATCAAAATATTATAATGATATAAAAATGAAATACATTCATCAACATTATCCACAAAAATGACATAAATATTTTTCTTACAAGGTATTAGCACAATAGTAACCACTGAAGTACCAAATTCATTTCTATTTTACCAAAATATCAATTACAAAAATAAGACTACTACTTTAAAGCAAGACACATATGAATAAAACATCAAACATAGACACACAAGCACTTGTGAGTAGCATTCCAAGTAATATCTTTGAGTACTTTCACAGTATAATCCTAAAGAAGCATCTGATTCCTTCGTGTTCTCTTCTTTTATTTGTCTTCCACCCGATATCACTGCCGCCTTTGCTCTCTCTGACGCTTTCTTAATAACTGCTCATCATTCAATATAACTATAAAATATCAAAGTACATGTATGAGAAATCTTGTTATGTCTGAATAGACGAATATTCAAGATCCTTAAATTAGATCATGATATTCCATAATGCAAGGGAAAAAAGTTCACTAAATTAGTCAGAATAATAAGAACACAAACCATCATAGATAATCATTGACATTACTTGCAGTGAATACATATGCCTCAAATGCAGCATGACACTTATTGTGGAATGTACGTTGCACCCTCCTATTCCACAAGTCAATATTGTTTTGAGAATGTTCTTGTTCTCGCAAAAGGTGAAGAGAGCTTGATGGGACTATTAGCTTGGTTGTGAACATTGCCATTGAAACACAAACTTGATTCCAGCTCAAACAAATCGCATTACGCATAGAAATCTGCACTTACTGATACATGTATAGCAAGCTAAACAAAGGAAAGAAAATTATAAAATTTCTGCCTGACCTCATCGTAAGTAGTTCTTCCCTTGCTTTCCACTTTTTCACACACTAAAACACGAAAATGATGAATGTACATTAATAAGAGGAAAGTTATTCATATGTGACTAAATTACAACAGGCCTATAATTAGGAAAAGTGTCACAGGGTTATTACACCTCATTCACGCCAAAGAATACATTGTTTCTCACAAACAACGAAACAAGCAAAGGAATCAGAAACTGTAGTAATCACCTTTCATGCTAAACTGGCGAAGTCCTCGTCCCCTCTTATCACCAGCAGTTGCCCTTTGGCCTCTCTTCTTCTTCTTGCCACTAAACATAAACAATCAATTTGTGAGTCTTCATTAGAACTAAAACATGAAGCAATGTCTCAAACACAAAACAATAATCAAACTTTGTGCAAAGATATTACTACTGTATTTGGATGCCCCATGCCCCTAATTCATGGAATACCACAGGGTTTCTCACTTCATCTTCGTGATACCAATAGTCAAAGTAGGAGTTGATTATCAAATGTTCACAACAAGTGGTACCTCTAGCCTTCAGACACATTCAAACAATTCCACCATAAAATCTAGAGATTCAACTTAACTAAAAGGCTTTAGACAAAAAAAGTATACGCTGTATCTTTCACCAACATTATAAGCTGACTTGTGACCCGCTCTTCACCGAAGTAGCAAAATCAAACTAGTATTGTAACTTTTAGCGTCAAAAGTTTCATGTGATCTAGCCTTCAGACATTCCCATAAGTTCAGCCACAAAGAAGCTAATATCGGGTTCACATTTCATCAAGAACTTTCAGACATAACAGTACCTCCCCAATTGTCTCCAGCATCACATCAACACAACACAATTCAGCTAAACAAAAGAAAGAACTCCCAGTTACCCAACATCTCCCTGAGATCCAGCATCGTCATAGTGAATGTCAAGGTGGTTTATGAGCAGAAAAGAACTCCCACTTACACAACACAATTCAGCCATGGCCTACTCACTGCGGCTCGATCTGCTGCTGGTCGACACAGATTGCCCGGAAACTGCCCCACGACCTGCTGCCGCCCCCTCCACCACTTCTAGGCACCACAACCCTTGCCAGAACGAATCCAAACCAGAACGTGAGCCAATCCACAGACAATCGACAACGCGCGCAAATGTGGACTCGCGGAAACAACAAAACGAACCTCAAAAGAAGTCCGCGAACGGGAAAAGAAAGAAAAACGAAGGCCGATCGTCATCAAATAACAGGATCCAACAAAAGCAACGCGACGCAGCCTCAACGAGGAACCAAAGCACAGTAACATCACAGAGAGAGATGAACGGAAAGAGAGGAGCTCGACGTCAGGATGGTTACCGGTGATGGAGAACGAGGGCGACCCACAGCGAGCGGAGGGAGGGGGGATCGGGTCCGTCGCCGACGATCAACAGCTCCTTAGATCTAGGGTTTCATCGCAAATTGGCGGAGGAGCTCGAGCTCGATCGATTGAGTGGGAGGAGCGATTTTGCGACGGAGGGAGTAGCGGAGGAGGAGCAGCCGTATCGGAGGAGGAGCAGCAACTACCCACAGCGAGCGGAGGAGAGAGAGAGATAGCTCAAGCAGGAGGAGTAGCGGCTGCTGAGAGGCGTGATCGAGCGGAGGAGGAGAGCAGCGACCAAGAGAGCTTGAGCGGAGAAGAGAGAGAGAGAGATGTCGAGCGGGAGGAGTAGCGGAGGAGATAGAGAGGCGCGATCAATGGTGCAGGAGGAAATTAGAGAGAGGGAAAATTGAGCGAGAGAGAGGGAGGAGGGAAATTTCAACGAGAGGGGGAAAATTGAGCAAGAGGAGGGAAAATAGAGGGAAAATAAGTTTGTGAACGGGAAAATTGTCTTAATCATATCTAGGGGGAGAGAGAGAGGGAAACTTGAGGTAATTGGACTCGCATTGAGGTAATTGAATCATAGGGTGTGTTTGTTTGAGTGAAATAATCATTGGTGGATTAATTTTTCAAATTTTTATGAGTTTGATTTGCTGAAAATATATAATCTAAAGTAATAAAAAATGAGATATTATTTTCATCCGTTTAAAACTTATTTGTTCCTGCCTTTGGACGAAATCACCTTGAAAGAGTCTCCCAGCTGATGTGCCATAAATTTGGATGAAGAGGCAAATAAAAATCATGAAATGTTATGCAAAGCAAGAATTAAGACAATGAACTTTATGCGGCAAACCCACAATTTCTTGCATTGGCTTCTTGAATGAAATGATTTGATTATAAGAAAGATATGTAGAAGGTCATTTTAAAAACTTAAGTTGTTATATAAATGTGTGGTTCAATATTTAATAAGAATTGATATATATATATACATATATATATATATATATAATTAGAGAGGCAAATGAGGTTTGTAAAAATTCGAGATCTCCAAAACCTCACACACAATCAATGGTGCAAATTCTCTACTGCTATTGTCTTTAAAAATTATGAGACCTTTGTCCTTTTCAGCTAAAATTAAAAATCTTATTCACATTTTAAAAAATTATGCAATAATTATATGTCAATCTACATGATATTGTCTAGTGTGAAACTTTCAGGTGTCTCCTATATATAAAAATCAAAGTGTGAGCAAAAAAATTCCGATTAAGCAAAAATAAATAAGGAAAAGTCGATCCAAATTAGCTACGACTTTTTCTTTACCATCGCAAATTTAGTGACGGAGATCGTTTCCGTCGCTAATTTAGCGACGAATTATTTTTTAGGTAGCTAATTAGCGACGGATTTTGCCACGAATTATTTTTCGTCACTAAATTAGCGACGAATTTTTTTTTTCTGTGGCTAATTAGCGACGGAAAAAAAATCCGTCGCTAATTAGCGACGGAGTTTGCGACGAATGTTTCATGAAAATTAATTCCCCTCGACAATTTTTCTTGTAAATGATAGTTTATATTGTTTGATATAATTAGCTAATAAAAAATATTTTCATTATTAATTTATCCCCAATTTTTTTGTATGCTTCTATATCTTCTATTTTTGCTTCACCATCAACGTCCCCGACGTTATCTATCCCATCCCTAGATTCTATATGATAAGCATAATCAATAATATCCAACATAAGCAATAAAGCCATTATTATCGGGATGCACAAATCAAAATAACTATTCGCATGTCCATCACTAAATGTTCCCGAACAATCATCAAGCACTCATATAGTAGACTTGACCCGATTTTCCATTATCACTTGAAGGGCCCAAGCCATTGACCCCATTTTCCAATATCAAGATAGCTCATTGTGGTTGAAAAGCAAATACAGTGGCAAATTGAATTGCTAAAGTTCAAAAAATTACCAATCTAGTCATAACCGTATGATACGAATGTCAATTCAATTCTAATTGTCAATTTTGTCAATGTAGTCTTAAACATTTACGTGAAATTTCAATAAACTCCTTCAAGACAATTATGAATTGTGCGATGAATGTTTCACAAAAGTTATTTCTCGTCGATTAATTCTTTTTCATCGCAAAATCCCTCACAAATTAGTGACAAATTATTTTTTTCTGTCGCTAAATTAGTTACGAATATATTTTCTGTGGCTAATTAGCGACGGATTTTGCGACAAATTTTTTTCCCTCACTAAATTAGCGACGAATTATTTTTTCCGTAACTAATTAGTGACGGATTTTGCGACGAATAATTTTCCGTAGCTAATTAGCGACGGATTTTACCATGAATTTTTTTTTCCGTCACTAAATTAGCGACGAATTATTTTTGCGTGGCTAATTACCGACGAATTTTGCGACGAATTTTTTTACGTCACTAAATTTGTGACGAAATATTTTTTCTGTGGCTAAATTAGCAACGAATATTTGTTTTCCGTGGCAAATTTCTGACGAATATTTTTTTTGTGGCTAATTAGCGACGCATTTTGCGACGAAATTTTTTTGGTCACTAAATTAGTAACGAATTATTTTTTCCGTGGCTAATTAGCGATGAAATGTGAGTTGTTGCTAAATCGGTCACTAATTAGCGATGGAAAAAATTTCGTCGCAAATTTGCAACGTAATTTGCAACGAAAATATTTATCCGTCGCTAATTAGCGATGAATTTCTGTGGTCATCACAAATTTCGTCGCAAATTCCGACGTTCGTCGCAAATAGCGACAGATTATTTTTCGTTGCAAATTCCGTCGGAATTAGCGACGGATTGTTTTTTTTGTCCCAAATTCCGTCGGAATTAGCGACGGATTTTTTTTCGTCGCTAAGTTTCCGTAGCTAAATCCTTGTTTTTTTGTAGTGAATGTACACCTCACAGCCCCCCAGAAGAGTCTCTTCAGAGCATCCCTTTGTGTGATTTTTTCCAAATAGTATATATATATATATGTCTTGCACAATTTCGATGCTTTGCTTGGGGAGATAGCCATGAGACAGCATTCATTAGTCCCTGCAACCAAAATCAATCAATTAAAATCAAACATCTCTCAACAATGATTGTATTAATGTAGTATAATGACCAATAAAGACAAATGTGAGATATTGCCTTTTGCTGATCACTAATAAAAGTCCAACCTTCCCTTGTGTCCACGTCAAGTCAGAAAATAACAGAGTAAGAAACCAAGTCCACGATGCCTAGACTCAACTTCCACAATTGCCCAAGCTATTGGAAACATTTGATTCTTTCTATCTCGTCCAACGGCACATAACAACGTACCCTTTAATCCAGTCTTAACTCTTAAGGAAGCATCCATCCAAGCCTATGATCGCCTACATCCTGCTAAAAACCCCATTCTCAAATCATCAAAGCCCACATAAAACCTCTCAAATACTTTGCTTGATGGGATGACCTCTATCTCGAATGTTCCATTCTTGCTATCTCTTGAGCTCATTCAGGTAAGATCTTAGCAAATCATATTGCTTCCCTATCACCCCCCTTACATGACTAAGGGCTCTCCATATGGCTATGTAACATTTTATATTGTAACATCCTCGATTTGGTGCCATATTTTATGAAAGCTTTAAGTTGTCATGGCATAAATAGCGAAGCGGGGTAATTAGCCCACTAAATAATTTAAGAACAAGCAATTAGGGATCGATGAGCTAGTCAAGGAGAAGTACTCGCCCTTAGAGCAATTACTCAATCATAAGGATTGAAGCAAGATGACCTTGCACTAGCATGAGTCGATGCATGATCTTTTTGGAACTGATTCGTCGAATGATTAAGGCCAACTCATGGGTAATTTCAAGTGGTAATAATTTACCCGAACCGGCCCTACAATTGTCCGCATGACCCTGTGATTAGGCAAGACAAACATCCTACTCGATTACATGACAACCAAGAATTCTCTATCGGCGAGCCCAACGCAGATTAATTCTAGAAATGACTGCGGGACTTGCGAGCGATGCCCTATTAGCTGCCTTCTCAAGGAAGCTATTTCATGGTCACCAAAAGGCAAAACTTAACCATGGATCATGAGATTAATTATGGGCATTAAATTGTGGAAGATGGGCTTTAACCCAAATAAGGAATTAGAAAAGGACTAACCCAAGAAGTTTAGGCTTGACCTAAGAGGAGATGGACAAAGAAGCTTTGCCCAAGATGGGCCAAGGCCAATTGGCCAAGACCGTTCGGCCAAGGCAAGGCCGATGAGAGAGAGAGAGAGAGAGAGAGAGAGAGAGAGAGAGAGAGAAGGAAAGAGAAAGATAAAATAATGGGGTTTGGTTGTATCTTAATTATTGTTGGAGTCAAAGGAGACAATAAATCAAGAGTAGTTTTGACCTAGGGAATTAATAATTCAAGAGGTACTAGAGTAAGATGATGTCTTGAATTTAAGATGACATAAGCCTAGAGGATAAAGTACCTATTATCTAATTGAAGTAGGCCACACGTGGGGAGGAAAATGGAGAGGTGGCTGGCGGCATTCAAGGGGGTAAAGGGAAAATAAAATAAAATATAGATAATGATGAGACTATCCTAAGATTAGAATTAGGCATGTGACCTAATAAGCTTAGGATGATGTAAGCATGATGATGCAAGGAGTCTAGATATAGGATGAAGTCATCCTACAAGCTATGAGAGGAGTAGTTAATTATATGACTACATTAAGATTAGAAAATAGCCATGTGGCCTATTAAATTTAAGATGAGGTAAGCTTGATGATGCAAGGAGTCTACATATAGCATAAAGTCATCCTACAAAGCTATGAGAGGAATAGGTGAAAGATCTAATGCGATCACCTAGAGGGGGTGAATAGGTGATTTTAAAAAAATTTGCGGAAGTATAAAATACAAAGCATGTGAAGCATGATATACGAGTGAAATATAAAGAGCTATAAGTACAAACAGAGAGTTAAGAGAGTAGAGATCAAGACACAAGAATTATAGTGGTTCGGCTTAGCTCAAACCTACGTCCACTCTCTCAGGCTGACAGCCTATTAGCTGGATTCCACTATGAATCAAAAGAGTTACAGTTTACGTCCAAGACTTCACAGAGTCTTCTGCATAGTAAGTATGTAACAAAGCAAGTATGTAACACACTCTTTTGTTTACAATGTAAGTGCACAGTAAATGAGCAGCTCTAAACTTTGGAATTGTACTCTCGTCAGCGTCTTCTTGAAAGACTTGAAATATCTCCCTTAAATACTCTTTCATGCCAATACGACCATTGGCACTTTCCAAAGGAGTTATTCCAATCAACCCATTGGACATAATCAATCAAGAATATCTCAAGCAATCTTCAGATCGTGTTAAGAGCCTGTCAATCCTGGTCGCCCATACAATCAGAATCTTGATTTCCATAAGTGAATATTTGCCATATTTACTCGATCTTCAGAGAATCCAATATGCCAATAATAATCTTCATAAACATGGGAATAATCAATCTTGTTAATCCTCAAATAAGCTGTCTATAACCCACGAGTATTAGAGTCGTAAGAATATCATCTTACTCAACCAGTTGTCATAATTCAACTTCCTAGATTTTACCAAATCTGACTTCCCAGACTTTTACGATGTCTGTTACCTCCAGACAATACAAGTTTGACATCTCCAGATGTTACTCTATCTGGTAGATGTTACACTGTCTGGCCTCTCCAGACGATATAAGATCTGGCAACTTTCAGATGATATAAGATCTGACATCTTCCCAGATGATACAAGATCTGGCCACAACTAAGTATTTGACTTCAAATCAAATCACGTAATTTTGTCATCTTGTCATATAGTTTTGTCATCTTCAAAATCAACAATAAGCTTCCTCTAAGAATAGGCAATTAAGAAGCTAATGTAGTCTCAACATAACATATAAATTAGGCACATGGGCTAGCATTTAAATATTACTCTACTTGCTTAGTACCTATAAGATTAATTAATTGTCACAGCCCTACAACCTTTTTGACTTTGACCCCCAATTTTCTTTTCTTCTACCGTACGCTTCTCCCTCCCTTGCAGACCTACCCTTGTCCCATCTCTCTCTCTCTTCTCTTTTCATTTTATTTTATCTTTCCTTACTGTTCTTCTTCTTCTTCGATCTTCCACCTCCTTCTTTTTCATTTTTCTTTTGCCTCATCTTCCTGCTTAGGCCCGACTCCGTTGCTTCTGCTCCTCTGTGCCGCTGTGTTCGCCGCCACATGCATTCCGCCAACCGTCGCCTTGCCTCATCTCACTGCCCTTTGCTTCATCCTTCGCCGCCCGCCCATTGTCCCGTCATTGTCATCACGGCTTGGCTTTAGAGGAGATGTCGTTGGAGCCGCCTTCGCCTCAGCCACCGTCCTCGGCCAGCAGCTCAGAAGCCTCATCCGTTCGAGCTCGCTGTTTCGTTGTCCTTCCACTGTTTTCCCTCCTGACCAATTGATCCGAGCCCAAGGCCCTCGCCAGCATCGTTCTCCTCACCGTTTGGCCTCACCGTTGAGTCCACAGCTCCGGCCATCACCCCTATGATTGAGGACCATCCCTAGGAGGTTTGCCGAAGGACCGCCATAACCTTGCCGGATGGCCGCCAAAGCCTCGCCAAAGCTTCACCAGCACCATCGCCGAAGCCGCTAAGCGTGGGCCTTTTCTACAGTAATGTTGGGCCAAGGTGGGCCTTGGTCAGCCCAACTCGGCCCAAGAAGAAAAGGGAAGAATAGAAAAGAAAAAGGGAAAGAAGAAAATGAAAGAAAAAGGAAAAGGAGAAAGAAAAGAAAATAAGGAAAATTCGTGGACCACCACCAATCGCTTGAAGACGCAAATTGAGGTGAGTGGACCTCCTATCCCTCAATTAGTCCTGTTCACCGCTTTAGTAGGTAATTATTGACTTGGTTGAGTTGAATTGATGGTCAATTTGAGTGATTAGATGCTAATAGGCTTCTTGGGAGGATCTAGGGGCGATTTGTAATTTTGGTCAATTAGGGGGAATTTACAAAATCGATTACGTGGAGGGCGAATTGGTAAATTATTTATATTAGGTACCTTGGTTAGTAGCTGGTAAGAGTTAGGTGAACAATTTGAGATTTTTGGAGATATATTACTAAATCTGGTGAAGTATGGCCAAATTAGGGTTTTAGGTGAAAAATTGTAAATTCGAAAATTTATGGGCAAGATTGAGAGTTGTTGGCTGCAATTGAATTTGATGATTAGTTGGGTATGGATGGATTGACGATTTAATTGTTGCTTAGTTTGCCTATTTAACTACCAAGTAATGTACGGGGATTGCTTCTGCTTGATGATTAAATCGACAATAGGTCCTAAGATAGTATTGTCGCAAGTGATAAATGAAATAATGGCCATGTGGGGATTTGTCACGTGCCCAATGGATCGGGGCGTGATGAATCTGGCTGTGGTGAGCCCTTGGTACTTAATTAAGAAAATGATTGAGTATGTTATTTATATTTTGCTGGTAAAGGGACGTTATATATATATATATATATATATATATTATCTCGAATGTTCCATTCTTGCTAATTCTCTTGTATCTGTTTGGATTTCAGTAGCTGAATAAGTGAGCTTGGCTATCCAACCATTCAATCGGCTATGGAGGGAGGTTTCAACAAGCGGGTAAACCGATGATGCTCTAATCTTAGGCATAAACTCATGAGCAAACCATGCATAAGTGGCTTGCTATAAGGCTTCTATTACAGTTGTGTGGATGTCCAACTCTCTTTATTACAAAAGTATTTTCATCTTGAACCCAACTACCATAAAACCTATAATCACAACCACTCACGCACTTTGCTTCCATTCATTTCTTTTGACTCCTTTGCCAAAAAATGTCAAATCCATTAATTACAGTATATTTTTGCACAGTAATCTTGAACTGTTCATCAGATTCAAATCTCATGCCTAGACTTAACATATTCTCAGTATGGTCACACATAGGATCATACCTTTTAACCATTCGTCCAGTTGTGCCACTATTTTCTTCAATATTAACAATGTTGAGACCACTTAAGAGTTTCACAATCTGATATTGCATTTTCATCATCATACTCACCTTCATGTGGAACACACCAACCTCCTCCACTCTTATATTGATGGAACATTCAGGTAAGCCTCCACCATCATCTGCCTCCTCCAATAGTGTTCCCCTAAATTCTTTCCTCATCTCCTTTGTCCTTATCTCTTCATCATCTGATATATTTATTTCATTAACAAACAAGCATCATGAACCATTGTTAATGTTACTTTCATCCTGTGAAAGAAAAAAGTAAAGTCATACACTGGAAAGTAAAGTTGATATTCAAACGTAAAGGGTTAACAACGAAATGGACACACCATGGCTTCCTATTAACATGCAACACTTCAATTTTCCACAAGCAAACATGATGGTCGACCTAGAACATCAACCGACTCAATCCTACAAACAGAGATGGAACAAAAAATCGATGTTTGAGGTTCAATGTTAAACTCATCATATTAATTAAGTACCTAGTAAGACAAAAACTTCACATCAGGATGAAAAGTTCCACACAAAAGCAACTTATCGATCATAAACTCTAAAGAAAAGAATGAATTGTGCCTCTTAATATCTAAAAATGTGACAACCCCCAGATTGAGAACACATTTGAAGTACATAACTATCTGAACTAATCCAAAATGACAAAGGAAGAGTAAGGGTTATTGAGCTTCCAAAAAATATATATGATCAACAAAGTCCAACACTCCCAAGTCATGATATGTCCACCTCTGGCCATGATCAACCATGACCACAATTTATTCCAGGCCAGAAGATTCTAGAAACTTGGCAACTTCACAAGTTCGTTATGCATGAAAAATTTTAATTGACTTCAGTTTCTATGAGATAAATTACTTCTAGACAAATCATCAAGCACATAGTGAATGTAATTTAATATGTCAAATAGCATAGGAAGAAGAAGAAGAAGAATGCCTTCTATTCAATGCCTTTAGCGGTACCCTCACGCCACTATCATTTAGATACCAACTCGGCCATGACGCCCTTACCGTCACGGTTTCTACTAAAGTCAACCTATATGTCTAGTCATTCATTACTTGCCTATCCATTTAGAGGTTGACAAGGTACATTGGAATCGCGAACTGGATAGGGGACAGAACACTTGTACACACATTGGATCACTTGTGAAGCAAACGTCGACTTTGTTTACATAATCTTATGACGTTAGTGACAATATGTGATAGGAAGATAAAATTCTATATATACAACATCCCTTTCTTATCTATAGAGTTCAGGCTATTAGCTCAAAATGGTCATCGATTTAGTTAGCCTCCGACATCCAAAAAGTACTGGGTCCACCTGCTTAGTCTTCCTCCGGGTCTGATTCCTACCAGCTACTATAGGGGTTTGAGGGATCAGTAACGGACCCATCCATCCATCGCCATTGCGTGCATAGATGGCATAGAACCTGTACAAGATTTGGCCTCTAAACAGGCCTAGATTGATAGTGAAGGATGACTCAACCAGCAAAAATAGATGATCAGGGAGTCCCAACAATGTAAATTGGGAGAAGTCAAAGAGAATCTCATGTGACACCATATCGGGGCGCCAAGTCCTCTAGTATGTCAGTCATCTTTTCTCGTATGAGGATGAGATCATTACAACAGTAAGTAATGCTTAGCAAGCAATGTACATCTAATCATACGCACGGCTTCTTGATTTGCAGATTGCATTATGCCACAATCACAAGACATACGATTTCATAGGCATATGATGAAAAATATCATCGATTTCCTTACTGATTTGGTCCTTAACTATTGCTAAATATCCTGAACATCTATTTCTTAGAAGTTGATATGCCTCAACTGTGGATATTATCATCAAGAAAGGATCCGTTTTACTTCCATGAAGCTAATAACTAGACTAATTAGGCAGCTCAAATTGTATTATTTTTCTATGACAATCCACCTTGGCTTTTTGTTTATTAAGCCAATCCATGTATAGTATAATATTGAAGTCATACATAGTTAGAACTACTAAGTCAACCTCATGTTCCCGTCCTCTAATCACCAATCGGTAGTTTTTACATACAAAGGTGGATAGAATATACTCCTTTAGTGGGATTGTAACATTAAGGGAAATTTGTGGGGTACTATGTTTCATCTCACACAATTCCATAAACTTTACCGATATGAATGAATGTGTAGCACTAGTATCAAATAATGCTTATGCCTAAGAAACTCCAAACTTCTATCACCGTTATAGGTCTTGTCAATTAACCACTACCTCGACCTTTGCTAGGTTTACTAATACCATATTCTGTTTTCAAATCAAAACCCTGTCTATCTTCCTTTGTTTCCGATCATTACCCAAAGACGTGGCTTAGGTATATCGGCATCCCACATAACGGAGGTCGTCCAGTTCTGCCATAGTCAGACAGTTATGAAAATCATCATAAGCTGGAAGTCAAGTGTCTGCACTCCCAACCCTGTCTGATGCATTATGTATTGCATTGAAGTCTCTCTTAACCAGCTAGCGAGTATCCATAATCGCTTCCCCCCTCTGAATAAGATTAGCCCATATTGGGCGTCTAGATACGAATGTGTGTTCCGCATATACTACCGTTACGGCAAACCTTATATTAGTATTTAAACTAGTGATGAATTCATGAATGGCCTGAGAGAGGACTTCGAGAAAACATCAAATGACACACTAATATGGTCCCAACCAATCCATGTTCTTCCACTCTAGGACTAATCACAATCAGCAATCAAAATCCATCTAGGTATAAGGTTGCCATATGAAGCATTAAATATCTGCTCTGTGGCCTTAGTTTCTAAAAGGCCAATACAACAAAGATTATTGGCTCTAACTAAGTACCTCACCTCCACTTGTCTAATTGGATTCACAAGACCCCTAACCAAATCAAATCAAACTCACCGAGTAGCAAAGTGAAACCTTTTCCCCTTGAGATTGCTAGACAAATTATGGATGAGGACAAGGTCACCTTGATCCTTTCCCCTAAGGGTGTCAGAAATGCCTTTTGGATAGAGGAGCTGGAGAAATTTTTTTCTCTCCTATAATGGACGAATGAGAACAAGGTCATCCTACTAGAGTATCAACTACAAAGAAATGTGGAGCATTGGCTGAGAGAAACTAGGGAAGTGATCTTTCCCGAAGACACAAAAGTTATTTGGGCCGCCTTCTTTGATGCCTTCTATGACAAATACTTCTCAAAGTGTGCCTATGACCAAAAGATGATGGATTTTCTACAACTTCATCAAGATCACCTAACCACCAATCTGTACGAGGCCAAGTTTGTGGAATTATCTAGGTATGCCAACTGCCTGATTGAAGACCTTGTGGACAAAGTCAAATGGTTCCAAGATAGCCTCAAACCCGAAATATGTAGCCAGCTAGTACCATTAAGTTTGAGAAGTTACAACGAGGTCTACGAAAGGGCCCAACTGATCGAAAGGGACATGGCAGAAAGTATGAATGTAGCGAACCTGGAGCCGATCCTTCTTTTATATAAGGACTCGAGACTTGATTCACTACGGGATTGTGACACCCCAGGCACGTCGCTCATGAACACGTCCAAAATTTTCTTTTCTTTCTTTTATGAGCATGCGGAAACATGAACACAAAACACCCATCAACAAACACAATTAGGAAAAGCACCAATCCATTTACAAAAACATTACTATCAACTACATCTAGTTTACATCAATTCTTGAGTTCATAACATGCTTAGCTTGGACTACAGGTTGGGGATTCTACTTCACAATCCTTCACGTCCACATCAAAACACGTCTACCCTATGGTTATCAACTCACCAGGATGAGTAGTTAAGGAAAACCATACTTATGAGCCTGAAAAGGGTGAAAACCACAAGGGTGAGTTCGACAACTCAGTAAGTAAATTGCTAATCCTCGTATAGGAGGATGCCTCGTTACCAACCAGTTTGATTCCTTATGTTAATAATGTCAAAGGCCAATCAATAGCGAAGCAATCACAAACGTTATGCATCTAATACAATGAATACCTGTTTTGGCTTGTCCCCTACCAAGCCTCACGGTCCTATCATGCTCACACAAAACATAAGCTTATGCAATCAATTCACGCATGCATAACAGAAATCCATCGGTCTTCTAGAATCCACCGGGCATTGCCCCTCTCCGTCGGGCATGGCAACCGAAATCCATCGAGCATCGCCCCGAATTCAATTCGTGGACGGCAACCGAAATCCATCGGTAACGGTATCCTCCCGAAATCCATCGGTGACGGTTAATATTCGTGTGACCACACACTCAAGCATGACATCCGGTTCTTATCTTCTCTAAGCCGATCAAGAGGCGTTAAAGGCATGCCATGCGATGTGTGTGAATTGACTTATCAATA
Organism: Melaleuca alternifolia; assembly: GCA_019926035.1. Taxonomy (NCBI): domain Eukaryota; kingdom Viridiplantae; phylum Streptophyta; class Magnoliopsida; order Myrtales; family Myrtaceae; genus Melaleuca; species Melaleuca alternifolia. The sequence continues at coordinate 16,888 of JAGKPW010002292.1, forward strand.
ACATGTCAATATAACAAGCCGAGTACGGAGGACGAGCTGTGGTTTGATCCAATACGTTGAGCACCAACACAAGCCAACTTAATTCGGAACGATACACTTCAATATCGCCGAATCAAGAAGACCCGACTTGGTGTGCTACCATGCACCAACGTGAATCCTTTTCCGTAACTCGGGGTGTGCTTTCAAGCATAGATGAGTAAATCATGTCATCAACGAAAACTATCATTTCACAAGCATAACATGCATATGATAGAACACTCAACTCACATCCGAACTTCATGCACAAGTAATAACATGATCAGACCATACAAATAAACACATACAAGTTACCTTTGTGAATCCAGGGAAGAACTCCTACAACAATTCAAGAATAGAATCCACATTCGGCTTACGTGACACAACGCCCTATCCAACAATTAGGAAATCTACTTACCACTTGTACGGGAACCTATGATCAAGCAATCCACAAAATAGGCTAATCGTTGCCAAGAGTAAGCACGGGAAGAGATGGCGTGAAAAGGAAGAGGATGGTGGCAAGTGACTAAGGGAATAGGAGGAGGAAGGGGTAGAATTGGTTTATTCAAGAATGGCCACCCCTATTTACAGACTCCATTTCTTGGCCATCAAGTTTGCTTCCATTAATTAGAGAATCATCTTCATTAATTAGAGAATCTAACATGGCCAATAAAATTCTTCCAACTCCATAATCTAATAATTCCACGGTACCTTAGATTAGCTTATGTGTCCTCCTAGGCTTCATGATTACTCCAAGTTACCAATCTTATTGGTCCATTTGTCTTGCCTAATTTAATAGCCTAAGATTTGCTAAGATTCTCTTAGGGACAAATGGCCCAATCATATTTCATTCCTTAGCCATTAAGTTAGAAAGAACATTCTAGACATTAATACCTTAGGTATGGTCATCATGACCTAAGATTTCTTCTTATCTATTAAGCATTTAATGCTTAGATTTGGTCATCATGGGCTATAGATCTCATTAATTAATGCTAGTGCCAAATGGTCCAATAATATGCCAAGAGATGTTAGAACCTCTCATCATAAGCCATGTGTCCCACTAGGTCTAATCTTAGGTCCATGACTTGGCTCAATGTATTTAATGATACATTAAATGTCATTAAATGCACTAAGGACACTTGGCCTCATATGATTGGCCAATGGACTTACCCATGCCAAACGCAAATCGTGTATCAATTAAAGCTAGAAAAACCATGGCTAAGGTCGTTGGTCGGAGCATAGCCGGATGATGACCGGCGCAACAATAAAGCAAGGCCAAGGTGTGGCCAAGCTTAAACCGTGTACAAGGCCAAGTCCATCGATTTATGGTCCGTTATCACCATTTCATAATCGATCCACGATCGATTCATGATTAGCCCACGCTGATCATTGGCCAAACTAAATCATGCCTTAGCCAGTCTCACAATCCATTCAAGTGATCCCACGACCAATTCACACATTCACACGAGTGGTTCCACCGCCGATCCCCACATTCATTCGGGCAATCACGTGGTCTACTCAGTCGGTCGACCCATGAGATTCCATGACCATTCCCTTGGCCAGTGCACACTCTTCCGCATCACATTTACATGGTCAACCCGGCTGTCTCTACGGCCAAATAGTCTGTGGCCCAAATCACTGAATTATCGAAGTAGGCATTTTCGGGATGTTACAGTGAAGATGGATGGATCCTACTTCGCCAAAATAGATCAACGGCAAGGCAAGTGATCCCTGACGGGAAGTAGGAGTTTCATCCCTCCCCACAAAAAGACTCATGTTGAGAAGCCCTTACCTATTTGCCGGATGTGTGGAAAACGACATGAAAACATCCCATGCCCCACCAGAGCTGAAGCATGTTATGGTTGTGGACAAAACGGTCATCACGTGACAAGATATCTAAAATGTATAGTTATGAATGCTCAAATATATATAATACATATAAACTTAGATTGCATTAAGAATAGTGCACAATATTTTCATGCCCAGCTTTCGTATTGGAAGAATTAATCTTATATGGATGGGTTAGACAAATTGCAATGTTGTGGACGTTCTATTTTTTTGAGATAGTCATGTTTCGTCAGAATTTGCCTCGATAACAAAACACTTCTCATAAAAAATCATTGTTCTGTTTTTTATAGGGGAAGCCATGTTTCGAGATGACTTCGAACAGATGATCACAAGTACACAAAAAAAAAAACTATTGGATATACTTCAAGAGATTTTAATCAACATCAGAATTCACAATGTTCCGTCAGAATTTAATCAATGAGAAATGAGATAACAGAAGGACACAATGCATGAGTTTAATTGACAACCATGCATCTAGACACTATAGCTACGACATGCCGCGGAATCTAATTGATGACAAGATATCTAAAAAGTATAGTTATGATTATGATACAAGATTTGAAAGATAACAAGAATTATTTGTTTATGCAGGAGGGAATTTACAAAGAGTATAATGTGACTATTCAAAGTTTGCAATCAACAATTGCAAATGGTTATTAAATGGTTATGTCGGATACATTGACTGCACTACTCTAATGGTTTCATTATCTCTACTAGATTGACGGTTGTTTTATTTCACTATATTGATAGTTGCTTCTTGTCGATCATTCAAGATCATTCCTTCAAGTTGTCGGTTCCTTTGTTCATTATTAGTCAATGAAAACTTTCGTGCATTGTCTTCTATCTCCTTACTCTTACTAATTTGCTATTTAAATAGAAGCATTGCACTACACAGTTAGATATCATCAGTACCTGATCATATTTGTTCATTGTTTTCTTGGATTACACCCACAATTCTTATTCCACTTTATTTATTCAAGAATTTTTAAATCATTCATTATTTGCTCCCTAGGTAATATTGTTAGTCAACCTCATAGTTTATTGTATTGAGTCGTATATGATTTCCTTCCAGTATTTCGTAATTTCTCTTATGTTTTGTAAACTGAGTGTGCCTGAAAATGTCTAGCTCTTAATTTGTGTATTTAACGTTTAGATTAGGCCTTTTAGAAAATCAGAATGATTGGAAAGAAAATGAAGATTAAATGCCTCCCCAATTGTGTACTGCCTACGGACAACTAAGCACCATTATCAGACCTGAATGAAGGCAATTATCATTTAAGAAAAAGGAGAACCTAAACTCAGCAATGTATGGACGATCTTCTTCTGCCTTTCAATTCTTCGAGATTTTCTTTGCCATTGCCAGCTAGAATAGAGTGTCTTTTTCTCGTTGGTGCCTTTGGAACATAAAGATCATTTACTGAATAAAGATAAGTGATATCCACACAGGAAGAAGGCAAGGAAAGGAATATGCTCCCTCTCAAATCAATGAACCTTTTTTAATTCGCCAGAATAGAACAGACAATCGATCTATGTAATTGAATGTTTATTAATAAAATCACATTTTGATAAGGGGATAAGTGCGAATTAGTTATTTAGGGACGCGCAATTCTTTTATACGTCGGCCACGTATGCAGTATGATTAGAAAACTCTTGTGGGGTCACGCTGGGCACTAGTTATTCTCAAATTGTCTAAAAGGAGACAAATAAGAAAAATTAAAGCAAGTACCAGATATTATGACATGGACCACCGTAATTGCGTCGAAGTTTGCCGAAGTCTCCTCCTATGATTATGTCAACAATTCATATACTTTCACTTCATATCAAATACATTGAATAGAGCTCTAGTGCCTGAGCTGCAATTAAATGTTTATATTTCCCTGTCAATGTTTATTCTCTTTGAAAGTCACCATGAATAGGTGTGTATAATTTATCTCGTGTATCTAAATTCTTGCTATTGTATTGGGTTATATAATTGATTGAGAAAAATTACCAAAAAAAGATTTTAAACTTGCAATTGTGCCAATAAATTCCTAAACTTTTTTTGGGCCAATTACCTTTGACAATTTATCAATTAAGTTTATTTGGCCAATTTCGGGCAAAGATAGTTGATGTCAACTTTAGTTATTCTATGTGGCGCTAAAAAGCGCTGACATGGACTAATTTTGTAAATTTTTATGAATTTATTCTTCATCCTATCTTATGTTTTTCCTTTTTCTTCTGATTTTTCTTGTGGCCACCAAGGGTCACTCTAAGTAATGCTCAACCTCTTAAACCCTAACCCTAGCTCTACCATTTTGTTGGTTCTCCCCCTAAAACCCTAGCTCATTCCTCATCATCGTCATGTCCCCGCCTATCCAACACCCCATTTCTATTTTACCACCATTTTAGCCCCTTTCCCAAAACCCTAACTCGCACTGCAAATCCATCATCAAATGCTATGATACCACACACCATTTCGTATCTATATAATGTGCAAAATAATTTGTAAACCCAAACCATGCCCTGTCATCTTTTGCATCATCTAGTACCACTTCACAAAACACAAACCAGTATTACAAATGCAATCAGCATCTTTCTATTCTAACCAATCATACTGAATATCTTGCTACGCTTCACTACGAACTTCTTTAAATTCATCATCCAATGGAGGAGTATGAGGAAGCAGCTGTGCGGCTTGTGGCTCTCTGTAGAAAGTTAGGGGGATTATGGGCTCAAAGGCAGATTGTGGCACTAGATGAGGAGATCTCTGTGTAAAAAATCAGAGAGTGTCAGTTATCTCTGATTGGACAACTATATCAAAACCCAAAGGTAAACATCCAGGCTTTTCAATCAACAATGCAAAAAGCTTGGAAGATAGAGAATGTTGAGATTTTGGTAATTGCTCCTGGTGTTTTTGAATTTAAATTTTGGAATGAAGCAGATAAGAGAAAAGTTGTAGATCAGGGACCGTGGTCCTTTGCGAATCATTTGTTGTTGTTGAAAGAATGGGAGCTAAATACACCCCTTGCTTGTTACAATTTTGCTGTCTGTGATTTCTAGGTCCAAATATGTGGTCTGCCTACGGAATGGATAACGGAGAATGTCATCTCAAAAGTAGCGAGTGAAATTGGCAAAGTTTCAAAAATCAGAATTGAATCTAGAGGATACATATCTTACAAAGTTGCAAATGCAAAGGTGGAGATTGATATTTCAAATCCTCTGTTACAAGGATCCATATTTAGCAACAAAAAGAAAAACCCGTGGCTGGATTTTAGGTATGAACAAATCCTTCATTACTGCTATGCATGTGGGAGAATTGGGCACTATGCTCAGCATTGTAAAGAGAAGCCATGTAATGATGAAACTTTTAAAAATATGGGAAATAGCCTATGGTTCATGGCTGAAAGTGGAAGCAAATGAAAATAGCCCATATTGGAACCTGTTCTATGGCAAGAAAGTAGAAGAACTCATTAAAGAAGAGGAAATACGTGAAACACCTGAAGAGTTGGGGCAGTTGGTGGTTTATGAGAATCAATCAAAGGAAAAAACTGCAAAGAAAGACAAAGAAGTCCTCATTCAGGAAATTATAGTAGAACAATCTGACCGTATTGTACTAGACTCACTCTCAGGAGGGTTCAGTAGATCAAAAGTAAAGAGGAGAGATGGTTTTTCCAGTTTGCCTATAGTGGAGAAAGCACAAAGGGGCAAAAGCCCTATACCAATGGCAGAAAAAGAGGAAAAAGAGGAAAAAGAGATATGCACCGTATGAAATGTAGTTATTAAACAAGGGTGTGCTGGATGAGACACAATTACTTGATACGCAAATACACACATAAGAGGAGGTTTTTGAACGGGCTTTGGTGGCTTATCCTAATAAGCCACCAGGTCATAAATGAAGACTATCTACTGGAATTGTCAAGGTGTAGGCTCACCCTTGACAATTCAGGCCCTTAGAGCACTAGTTGCTCAAGAAAAGCCTAGTATATTGTGTCTGCTAGAAACAAAAAACCAAGAAGATGTTGTGAGGAAAATGCAAAAAAGACTAAATTTTTGGGAATGCCACATAGTGAACCTGAATGGAACTATAGGGGGCATTGCACTACTATGGAATGAAATGGTGAAAATCCAAATCGAACTCAGTTCTGTGAATGTTGTTGATATAATTTGTGAGATAGAAGAAAGCATGCAAAAAATGCGAATGACTTTTGTTCATGCACCTAATGTTTTCCATGATAGATTGAGGTTATGGGAGATGATTAAACAGATTGGCCAATCAAATCAATATCCCTGGATTTGCCTTGGCGACTTTAATGAAGTCCTATATCACTAGGAGAAGATTGGAAAGCAAGGAGTAAAGAATTACAGAATAAATGTTTTTCAAGACTTTCTAAATGCTTGTGAGTTTATGGATGTAGAAAGTAAAGACTGTGCCTATACATGGGCTAATAATCGTGTAGGGGCTGAACTAGTTAAGGAAAGACTGGATAAAATGTTGTGCAACTTACGGTGAAGAGTGTCTTTTCCTAAAGCAATGGTGTATGCTCTACCTGCTATTGGTTCTGATCACAACCCACTATTAGTTGATTTCTGCCCAACAACTAGAAGGAAGAAAAAGATATCCAAGTTCGAAGCTTATTGGTTAGAGGATGAAGAGTATGCACGAGTAGTTACCAACTCATGGAAGTCTCTCCAGGCACAACAAGTATACCTTTCTGCAAGACTGAAGAAGGTAGTAGAAAGTTTATCAACATGGAGCAAAGGAAAATTCCTAAATGGTGAAAGACAAATTGCTAAACTGAAGAGGGAGATACAGGAGCTTACAAATTCTCAGGGTGAAAATGAAGAGCACACCAGAATTGAAGAGCTGGAAGCATAAGTGGAAAAAATTTGGCGATGAGAGGAAATGTATTGGGGGATGAGATCCAGAATACAGTGGATTAAGTGGGGGGACAGAAATGCAAAATTTTTCCATACTACTACTCAGTAACGAAGACAAAGAAATAGAATTCAATGCTGAAGAATGACAGATATGAACGGTGCAGGGATACCAACCAATTACAGCATATGACTATGCATTTCTTTGAGGGGCTTTATACAACAATAGGAGCAAGGGACTTCTCCCTGGTTATTGACCAAATCCCCTGCTTAGTCACAGAAGAGATCAATATGGCTTTAATTGGTGAAGTTACAATTGAAGAAGTAAAACAAGCCATATTTCAACTAGGAGCTTTGAAGGCCCCATGACCTAATGGTCTAAATGGGAAACTTTTCCAGTTTCACTGGCATGAAATACAGCAAGAAGTGTTTTGAGAAGTAACAAATTTCTTCCCCACAGGTTACTTGAATCTTGAGTTCAACCATACCCATATTACCTTAGTCCCCAAAGTACCAAATCTAGAAAAGCTAGACCAATTCCGCCCCATCAACCTGTGCAACTTTACCTACAAAATCATATCAAAAGTGTTGGCTAACAGATTTAAACAGTGGCTTCCAAGAATTATTGCTGAAGAACAAAGCGCTTTCATTAGCGGGAGACAAATTCAAGACAATATTTTTATTATTCAAGAGGTTCTACATCAACTAATAACCAGGAAATGAAGAAGCAAGTTCTAGGCAGTGCTTAAAATGGACATGAAAAAAGCGTATGATTGGGTGTGGTGGGACTTTCTAGAAGCATGTATGCAAAAAATGGGGTCTCATAGTCGTTGGATTTCATGGATTATGAAATGTATCTCCTCTGTTTCATACAGTGTGACAATGAATGGGGAAATATTGCGTTCTTTTCAGCCAACACGTGGCATCAGGTAGGGTGATCCAATATCCCCTTATCTGTTCATTATATTAGCAAACATACTGTCAGTGTTATTGAAGAAAGAAGTAAAGAATGGAAATATCAAAGCCATAAAGCTTAATCACAGGTGCCCCACTTTATCTCACTTGTTGTTTGCTGATGACCTTATTCTGTTTATGGATGGAAAGTTGGTGGAGTGCCCAAATTTAGCTATTGTTTTGAATTAGTATTGTTATGCATCAGGTCAAGCAATAAATCTAAACAAATCAGGTATATTTTTTAGCAAAAACTGCCCTGCTGACCTAAGGCATAATATGGCCTATGAAATGAGAGTTGCTGAAGTGCAAAAAATGGGTAAATACCTGGGAATTCCATCTGATTGGGGTGCATCAAGGAAGCAAATGTCATCCTGGATTTTAGAAAGAGTGAATAAGAAACTAGAAGGGTGGAAAGAAAACCTGTTGTCAAAAGCAGGAAAGGAAATTCTCTTAAAGATAGTGGTGCAAGCGTTACCTCAATATGCAATGTCTATCTTTAAGATTCCTCTTTCTATTTGTCCAGCCATTGAAAAAAAAAAGGCAGATTTTTGGTGGAAGACAAATGCTAATCACAAAGGAATACATTGGAGGAAATAGGAAATGCTTAAACAAAGAAAAGACATTGGAGGTTTGGGATTCTGTGATCTTATCACGTTTAATCAAGCTATTTTAGGGAAACAAGCATGGAGACTTGCTCAGAATCCTGAATCCTTATGGGCAAAATTGTTCAAGGCACTGTATTTTCCCAATACTGACTTACTACATGCAGGAAAAAGCTCAAATCAATCATGGGGTTGGTAGAGTTTACTTGTAGGCCGAGATGTTATTCGTTAATCGTCTCAGTAGGTGGTTGGAAATGGGTAGAAAATTCACACTCGTTCAGATAAATGGCTAAATCGTGTTTTGATTGGAGGTCCTGCAAATAGGATAGACCCAACTTGGGTGTCAGAATTGATAATTATGGAGGAACCAAGGTAGAATGAGCCAAAACTATCAGAATATTTTGATGAAGGAACAGTCCAAGACATCTTAACCATTCCACTAAGCCATCAAAACTCAAAAGACTCATTGAAGTGGGAGCATACAGCAAAAGGCCAGTTTACGGTTAAAAGTGCATATAATGTACTCAGAGCACAACAAGAAAGAAACATATCCCCACAAGCTTCCACTTCGTATGTTTTGCCGAGAGAGCTATGGCTACGAATATGGAATACTAATTCTCCACCAAAGATTAAACCTTTTCTTTGGCAGATATGCCAAAATGCAGTGGCTACAAGAGAAAATTTATGCCGCAGGAGAATATTAACAGACAATGCATGCCCGATCTGTCACAATGTCCCAGAAACAATTAAACATCTCTTACTTCTCTGTCCTTGGACTAAACAGGTATGGCGTGACCCATCTATTAACATGGTGATAAATGAATATACAGTGAGGCAAATGGATGAATGGTTGGTGAAATTCCAACATACCTCGGTTTTGCTTGAGCTTTTGTCGATGCTTCTATGGCGGATCTGGAAATCAAGGAATGAGTTGGTATTTCGAGGCTAGCAAGTAAATCCTAAACAAGTCGTTCTATTAGCCAGAGCAGAAATAGAAAATCATCAGAAGTGGGTGAAAGAAGGGACGAGCATATCTAAGATACAGAATGGGTCACCTGTGAAATGGTCGCCTCCTCCTCTTGGTGCGCTAAAAGCAAATGTAGACGGATCCTTCGATCCAGAAACTGGAGAAGGAGCAATGGCGTGTGTTGTTCTTGACATCAAGGGTCTTCTATGCGAGGGATTCGCGAGAACACTTCGAGTCTCCTCGGCTCTCCAAGCAGAAGTAAAGGCGATACTCCAAACCCTAAGGTACTTTCGGAGAAGAAGCGAAGAAGTGATCTTCATAGATACAGATCATCTTGATCTGTCATGAGAGATAGCCACACGCACAGATCTAGTGCACTGGGAAGCACAAGCCATTATCAAAGAAGCCTAGGCCCTTTTATAGCAACTACCAGGCATGAAGATAACCTACTGCTCAAGAACGCCAAACCGGGTTGCGGATTGGACTGCTAAAGCCCAAAGGATGAGAAATTTATCGAGTAACTGGGTTTTATACCCTCCTCCTTTACTACTAGAATTTTTATGCGTTGAATCTAGTGATATATCTTGTAGTACTTTCAAGATATAAATATAAGCAGATATATTTCGACCAAAAAAAAATCACTAGTGGCTAGGTTGGTGAGGCTCACCCGAGACTGGTGAGGTTAACTTCACCGTCCCTCACCTATAGCCGATTGTCAAGGCCCGGCAACTGTTTAAAGGAAGAAGAAAAACAAAAAGAAAGATAAAGAAAAGATAAAAAAAGGAAAAAGAAAGAGAAATAAAGTATGAATAAATAAATAATTCGATAAAATATTAAAATACTATCAAAGATTGTTTATGTCATCTTCAGTCATGCTGTGTAAGACAATTGGCATCCATATCAATGATTTCTAGTCAAAATTGGAGTGATAGGTTGTTTATGTCATCTAAAGTCATGCTATGTAAGACAATTGGCATCCATAAATGCAAACTATTTTATTCTCAATTGTCAAAAAAAAAAAGTTTATGACTGAAGTAACATAATTATAATAAGTTTATTTTCCTGTTCATTGACTGTCATTTTATTTGGGCTTAAATTGTCTTTTTCCTTTCAATTTCTATGACATCAGCATGGGGCTAAGCATTGGATGAAGAACTTGGTCCCCTTGCCCATGTCTGCTAAGCGATAAGTTCCTTGATGAGACTTTCTTAAGTAATAATGCAGAGATACAAGATCGTTTTCCTCCACCTTGTTGAGGTATTTTGACGTCCTGAAATAACTTGTGGTGATAATGCAAGGGTGCAAACGAGGACAATACTATATATATCAAATCAAAATAGATACTAATATATTAAATAAGAAGTCACCACAGGCGGTAAAATCTATCGTTTATGGGATATATGGAAAACAGATAAAAGAGATATTGAATTGAAATGATATTATAATATATAGGCTGAATAATATAATTAGAAATATAAATTTAGATACAAGTGCAAGAACTGAATAATGACAAGAATAAAAGGTTTATTGAAAGAAGGTGATCATGTGGGATGAAGGCTAGAGAAGGGCAAGAGGCTTCAAAATGGTAGAATGCTCTAGAAAAACTGTCTTCCTTTGAGAGGTTGTTCCCATTTATAGATATTGGGATTTACTATGCATAGTGGAGCTATAGTGAAAAGTTGATTTTACTATGCAACATGGGTTCCAACATAATTTATGAAAGTTTTCGCATAGTGGTTACAGTGTCCGACGTATCAAATACAACAAAGAATATTATAAAGATATAATGGTGATATATATATATATATATTAAAAATGTACAGTGATGATGGAAAATGTTCAAAAAAATGATGTTACTTTATGTGTTATTGAATCAGTGGTGCTCCTGTAGAAGATGCTCCTTGTTCTTACAAAACTTCCTCGTGATCTTCATGTAACAGTATTATGTTGCAGTCATTTTCATTGGCGTTTCTATTATGGTGGGAGGACCAACTACATTCCTCTAATTAAAAAAAAAGCTTGTTTCAATAATCCCTTAAATTGGTCTTATGATTACGTCGAAGTAAGCTTTCATAAAACAAATCCCTTATCATGTAGAAACTAAGTAATTTCTTCCAGGCAATATAAAATTGGGCTTTGTGAACTATTGTGATTTTTTACCCTGTCAATGAATGATTATTCTGCCATCTTTAGCCATAGTCTAAAACCATTCCACCATTTCAGTTTAAATTTTCTTATTAAAATAAGACTATCAAGGTCCGTGGTTTTCCGTTTGTTGTAAAACCATATCATTATCCAGGAAATTCCAAAGTGCATGAAATACAACGTATTCATAGAGAATCTTTTTCTCATGAAGTTGAGGACTATAAATTTTTATGAAAATATCAAATCCAGATTTTGCTCAGGAAGTTCATCTCCTCTTGGTCCAATCTAGGAGAGTTGGTCTCCTTTTCGTCCAATCTAAGGAAGTTCGACTCCTCTTGGTCGAATCTAAGGAATTTCGTCTCCTCTTGGTCCAATATAAGGAGTTCGTCTCCTCTTTATCCAATCTAAGGAGTTCGTCTCCTTTTGCTTCAATCTTAGGAAGTTCTTCTCCCCTTGGTCCAATCTAAGGGTTCGTCTCATTTTGGTCCAATTTAACTGAGTTCGTCTCCACTTGGTCCAATTTAAGAAGTTCGTCTCATTTTGGTCCAATCTTTGGAAGTTCGTCTCCTCTTGGTCCAATCTAAGGAGCTCGTCTCCTTTTGGTCAATCTAACCGAGTTCGTCTCCTCTTGGTCCAATCTAAGGAGTTTGTCTCCTTTGGGTCCAATCTTTGGAAGTTCGTCTCCTCTTGGTCCAAACTAAGGAGTTCGTCTCCTCTTTATCCAATCTAAGGAGCTCGTCTCCTATTGGTCCAATCTTAGGAAGTTCGTCTCCTCTTGGTCCAATCTAAGGAGCTAGTCCCCTTTTGGTCTAATCTAACCGTGTTCGTGTCCTCTTGGTCCAATCTAGGGAAGTTCGTCTCCTCTTGGTCCAATCTGAGGAGTTCGTCTCCTCTTTATCCAATCTAAGGAGTTCGTCTCCTTTTGGTCCAATCTAACCGAGTTCGTCTCCTCTTGCTCCAATCTAAGGAGTTCGTCTCCTTTGGATCCAATCTTTGGAAGTTCGTCTCCTTTTGGTCCAATCTCAGAAGTTCGTCTCTTTTTGGTCCAATCTAAACGAGTTCCTCTCCTCCTGGTCTAATCTAGGAGAGTTCGTCACCTTTGGGTCCAATCTAACCTAGCTCGTGTCCTCTCGATCCAATATAAGGAAGTTCGTCTCCTCTCATTTCAATCTAGGTAATTCGTATCCTTTTGGTCCAATATAATAGAGTTCTCCTCTTCTTGGTCCAATCTAAGGAGTTCGTCTCCACTTTATCCAATCTAAGGAATTCGTCTCCTTTTGGTCCAATATCTAGGGAAGTTCGTCTCCTGTTAGTCCAATCTAAGGAGTTCTACTCCTCTTTATCTAATCTAGGGAGTTTGTCTCCTTTTGGTCCAATCTTAGGAAGTTCGTCTCCTCCTAGTCCAATCTAAGTAGTTCGTCTCCTCTTTATCCAATCTAAGGAGTTCGTCTCCTTTTGGTCCAATCTTAGGAAGTTCGTCTCCTCTTGGTCCAATCTAAGGACTTCATCTCCTTTTGGTCCAATCTGATCGAGTTCATCTCCTCTTGGTCCAATCTAAGGAGTTCGTCTCCTTTTGGTCCAATCTTTGGAAGTTCGTCTCCTTTTGGTACAATCTAAGGAGTTCGTCTCCTTTTTCTCCAATCTAAAAGAGTTCCTCTCCTCTTGGTCTAATCTAGGAGAGTTCGTCACCTTTTGGTATAATCTAACCGAGTTCGTCTCCTCTTGGTCCAGTCTAAGAGAGTTCGTCTCCTATCGGTCCAATATAAGGAAGTTCGTCTCCTCTTGTTCCAATCTAAGGAGTTCGTCTCCTTTTGGTCCATTATAACAGAGTTCGTCTCCTCTTGGTCCAATCTAACCGAGTTCGTCTCCCCTTGGTCCAATCTAAGGAGTTCATCTCCTTTTGGTCCAATCTTTGGAAGTTCGTCTCCTCTTGGTCCAATCTAAGGAGTTCGTCTTCTCTTTATCCAATCTAAGGAGTTCGTCTCCTCTTGGTCCAATCTAAGGAGTTCGTCTCGTCTTTATCCAATCTAAGGAGTTCGTCTCCTTTTGGTCCAATCTTAAGAAGTTTGTCTCCTCTTGGTCCAATCTAAGGAATTTTGTCTCCTCTTGGTCCAATCTACGGAGTTCGTCTCCTCTTTATCCAATGTAAGGAGTTTGTTTCCTTTTGGTCCAATCTTTGGAACTTTATCTCCTCTTGGTCCAATCTAAGTAGTTCTTCTCCTCTTTATCTAACCTAAGGAGTTCGTCTCCTTTTGATCCAATCTTAGGAAGTTCGTCTCCTCTCGGTCCAATCTAAGGAGTTCGTCTGCTTTTGGTCCAATCTTTGGTAGTTCGTCTCTTTTGGTCCAATCTAAGGAGTTCGTCTCCTTTTTGTCCAATCTAAACAAGTTCCTCTCCTCTTGGTCTAACCTAGGAGAGTTTGTCACCTTTTGGTCCAATCGAACCGAGTTCGTATCCTCTTGGTCCAATCTAAGAGAGTTCGTCTCCTAACGGTCCAATATAAGGAAGTTAGTCTCCTCTCGTTCCAATCTAAGGAGTTCATCTCCTTTTGGTCCAATATAACAAAGTTCGTCTCCTCTTGGTCCTATCTAAGAGAGTTCGTCTCCTCTTTGTCGAATCCTAGGAAGTGCGTCTCCTATTGGTCCAATCTAAGGAGTTCGCCTCCACTTTATCCAATCTAAGGAGTTCGTCTCCTTTTGGTCCAATCTTAGGAAGTTCGTCTCCTCTTGGTCCAATATAAGGAGTTCGTCTCATTTTGGTCCAATTTAACCGAGTTCGTCTCCTCTTGGTCCAATTTAAGAAGTTCGTCTCCTTTTGGTCCAATCTAACCGAGTTCGTCTCATCCTGGTCCAATCTAAGAAGTTCGTCTCCTTTGGGTCCAATCTTGGGAAGTTCGTCTCCTCTTGGTCCAAACTAAGGAGTTCGTCTCCTCTTTATCTAATCTAAGGAGCTCGTCTCCTATTGGTCCAATCTTAGGAAGTTCGTCTCCTCTTGGTCCAATCTAAGGAGCTAGTCCCCTTTTGGTCTAATCTAACCGTGTTCGTGTCCTCTTGGTCCAATCTAGGGAAGTTCGTCTCCTCTTGGTCCAATCTGAGAAGTTCGTCTCCTCTTTATCCAATCTAAGAAGTTCGTCTCCTTTTGGTCCAATCATAGGAAGTTCGTCTCCTTTTGGTCCAATCTAACCGAGTTCGTCTCCTCTTGCTCCAATCTAAGGAGTTCGTCTCCTTTGGGGCCAATCTTTGGAAGTTCGTCTCCTTTTGGTCCAATCTCAGGAGTTCGTCTCTTTTTGGTCCAATCTAAATGAGTTCCTCTCCTCCTGGTCTAATCAGGGAGAGTTCGTCACCTTTGGGTCCAATCTAACCTAGCTCGTGTCCTCTCGGTCCAATATAAGGAAGTTCGTCTCCTCTCATTTCAATCTAGGTAATTCGTATCCTTTTGGTCCAATATAATAGAGTTCTCCTCTTCTTGGTCCAATCTAAGGAGTTCGTCTCCACTTTATCCAATCTAAGGAATTCGTCTCCTTTTGGTCCAATCTAACCGAGTTCGTGTCCTCCTGGTCCAATCTAGGGAAGTTCGTCTCCTGTTAGTCCAATCTAAGGAGTTCTACTCCTCTTTATCTAATCTAGGGAGTTTGTCTCCTTTTGGTCCAATCTTAGGAAGTTCGTCTCCTCCTAGTCCAATCTAAGTAGTTCGTCTCCTCTTTATCCAATCTAAGGAGTTCGTCTCCTTTTGGTCCAATCTTAGGAAGTTCGTCTCCTCTTGGTCCAATCTAAGGACTTCATCTCCTTTTGGTCCAATCTTGATCGAGTTCATCTCCTCTTGGTCCAATCTAAGGAGTTCGTCTCCTTTTGGTCCAATCTTTGGAAGTTCGTCTCCTTTTGGTCAATCTAAGGAGTTCGTCTCCTTTTTCTCCAATCTAAACGAGTTCCTCTCCTCTTGGTCTAATCTAGGAGAGTTCGTCACCTTTTGGTATAATCTAACCGAGTTCGTCTCCTCTTGGTCCAGTCTAAGAGAGTTCGTCTCCTATCGGTCCAATATAAGGAAGTTCGTCTCCTCTTGTTCCAATCTAAGGAGTTCGTCTCCTTTTGGTCCATTATAACAGAGTTCGTCTCCTCTTGGTCCAATCTAACCGAGTTCGTCTCCCCTTGGTCCAATCTATGGAGTACATCTCCTTTGGATCCAATCTTTGGAAGTTCGTCTCCTCTTGGTCCAATCTAAGGAGTTCGTCTTCTCTTTATCCAATCTAAGGAGTTCGTCTCCTCTTGGTCCAATCTAAGGAGTTCGTCTCGTCTTTATCCAATCTAAGGAGTTCGTCTCCTTTTGGTCCAATCTTAAGAAGTTTGTCTCCTCTTGGTCCAATCTAAGGAATTTTGTCTCCTCTTGGTCCAATCTACGGAGTTCGTCTCCTCTTTATCCAATGTAAGGAGTTTGTTGGTCCAATTTTGGTTCGTCTCCTCTTTGGAACTTTATCTCCTCTTGGTCCAATCTAAGGAGTTCGTCTCCTTTTGATCCAATGTTAGGAAGTTCGTCTGCCTCTCGGTCCAATCTAAGGAGTTCGTCTCCTTTTGGTCCAATCTTTGGTAGTTCGTCTCCTTTTGGTCCAATCTAAGGAGTTCGTCTCCTTTTTGTCCAATCTAAACAAGTTCCTCTCCTCTTGGTCTAACCTAGGAGAGTTCGTCACCTTTTGGTCCAATCTAACCGAGTTCGTCTCCTCTTGGTCCAATCTAAGAGAGTTCATCTCCTAACGGTCCAATATAAGGAAGTTAGTCTCCTCTCGTTCCAATCTAAGGAGTTCATCTCCTTTTGGTCCAATATAACAAAGTTCGTCTCCTCTTGGTCCTATCTAAGAGAGTTCGTCTCCTCTTTGTCGAATCCAAGGAAGTGCATCTCCTATTGGTCCAATCTAAGGAGTTCGCCTCCTCTTTATCCAATCTAAGGAGTTCGTCTCCTTTTGGTCCAATCTTAGGAAGTTCGTCTCCTCTTGGTCCAATATAAGGAGTTCGTCTCATTTTGGTCCAATTTAATCGAGTTCGTCTCCTCTTGGTCCAATTTAAGAAGTTCGTCTCCTTTTGGTCCAATCTAACCGAGTTCGTCTCATCCTGGTCCAATCTAAGAAGTTCGTCTCCTTTGGGTCCAATCTTGGGAAGTTCGTCTCCTCTTGGTCCAAACTAAGGAGTTCGTCTTCTCTTTATCCAATTTAGGGAGCTCGTCTCCTATTGGTCCAATCTTAGGAAGTTCGTCTCCTCTTGGTCCAATCTAAGGAGCTAGTCTCCTTTTGGTCTAATCTAACCGTGTTCGTGTCCTCTTGGTCCAATCTAGGGAAGTTCGTCTCCTCTTGGTCCAATCTGAGAGTTCGTCTCCTCTTTATCCAATCTAAGAAGTTCGTCTCCTTTTGGTCCAATCATAGGAAGTTCGTCTCCTTTTGGTCCAATCTAACCGAGTTCGTCTCCTCTTGCTCCAATCTAAGGAGTTCGTCTCCTTTGGGGCCAATCTTTGGAAGTTCGTCTCCTTTTGGTCCAATCTCAGGAGTTCGTCTCTTTTTGGTCCAATCTAAATGAGTTCCTCTCCTCCTGGTCTAATCAGGGAGAGTTCGTCACCTTTGGGTCCAATCTAACCTAGCTCGTGTCCTCTCGGTCCAATATAAGGAAGTTCGTCTCCTCTCATTTCAATCTAGGTAATTCGTATCCTTTTGGTCCAATATAATAGAGTTCTCCTCCTCTTGGTCCAATCTAAGAGAGTTCGTCTCATCTTGGTCGAATATGAGGAAGTTCGTCTCCTCTTGGTCCTATCTAAGGAGTTCATCTCCACTTTATCCAATCTAAGGAATTCGTCTCCTTTTGGTCATATCTAGGGAAGTTCGTCTCCTGTTAGTCCAATCTAAGGAGTTCGACTCCTCTTTATCTAATCTAGGGAGTTTGTGTCCTTTTGGTCCAATCTTAGGAAGTTCGTGTCCTCCTAGTCCAATCTAAGGAGTTCATCTCCTTTTGGTCCAATCTAACCGAGTTCGTCTCCTCTTGGTCCAATCTGAGGGACTTCGTCTCCTCTTGGTCCAATCTAAGGAGTTCGACTCCTTTTGGTCTAATCCTAGGAAGTTCATCTCCTCTTGGTCCAATTTAAGTAGTTCGGCTTCGTTTGGTCCAATCTAACCGAGTTCGTGTCCTCTTGGTCCAATCTAAGTAGTTCGTCTCGTTTTGGTCCAATCCAACCGAGTTCGTCTCCTCTTGGTCCAATCTAGGAGAGTTCGTGTCCTTTTGGTCCAATCTAAGGAAGTTCGTCTCCTCTTTGTCGAATCTAAGGAATTTCGTCTCCTCTTGGTCCAATCTAAGGAGTTTTTTTTTTTTGGCAAAGTGTCCAATCTAAGGAGTTCGTCTCCTCTTTGTCCAATGTGAGGAGTTCGTATCCTTTTGGTCCAATCTTTGGAAGTTCGTTTCCTCTTTGTCCAATCTAAGTAGTTCGTCTCCTCTTTATCCAATCTAAGGAGTTCGTCTCCTTTTGGTCCAATCTTAGGAAGTTCGTCTCCTCTTGGTCCAATCTGAGGAGTTCATCTCCTTTTAGTCCAATCTTGGGAAGTTCGTCTCCTCTTGGTCCAATCTAAGGAGTTCGTCTCCTTTTGGTACAATCTAGGGAGTTCGTCTCCTTTTTCTCCAATCTAAACGAGTTCCTCTCCTCTTGGTCTAATCTAGGAGAGTTCGTCACCTTTTGGTATAATCTAACCGAGTTCGTCTCCTCTTGGTCCAGTCTAAGAGAGTTCGTCTCCTATCGGTCCAATATAAGGAAGTTCGTCTCCTCTCCTTCCAATATAACAGAGTTCGTCTCCTCTTGGTCGAATCTAACCGAGTTCGTCTCCTCTTTGTCCAATCTAAGGAGTTCATCTGCTTTTGGTCCAATCTTTGGAAGTTCGTCTCCTCTTGGTCCAATCTAAGGAGTTCGTCTCCTCTTTATCCAATCTAAGTAGTTCGTCTCCTTTTGGTCCAATCTTAGGAAGTTCGTCTCCTCTTGGTCCAATCTAAGGAGTTCGTCTCGTTTTGGTCCAATCTTAAGAAGTTCGTCTCCTCTTGGTCCAATCTAAGGAGCTAGTCTCCTTTTGGTCCAATCTAACCGAGTTCGTGTCCTCTTGGTCAAATCTAGGGAAGTTCATCTACTCTTGGTCCAATCTAAGGAGTTTGTCTCCTCTTTATTCATTGTAAGGAGTTCGTCTCCTTTTGGTCCAATCTTTGGAAGTTCATCTCCTCTTGGTCCAATCTAAGGAGTTCGTCTCCACTTTATCCAATCTAAGGAATTCGTCTCCTTTTGGTCCAATCTAACCGAGTTCGTGTCCTCCTGGTCCAATCTAGGGAAGTTCGTCTCCTGTTAGTCCAATCTAAGGAGTTCGACTCCTCTTTATCTAATCTAGGGAGTTTGACTCCTTTTGGTCCAATCTTAGGAAGTTCGTCTCCTCCTAGTCCAATCTAAGGAGTTCGTCTCCTTTTGGTCTAATCTAACCGAGTTCGTCTCCTCTTGGTCCAATCTGAGGGACTTCGTCTCCTCTTGGTCCAATCTAAGGAGTTCGACTCCTTTTGGTCTAATCCTAGGAAGTTCATCTCCCCTTGGTCCAATTTAAGTATTTCGGCTTTCTTTGGTCCAATTTAACCGAGTTCGTGTCCTCTTGGTCTAATCTAAGTAGTTTGTCTCGTTTTGGTCCAATCCAACCGAGTTCGTCTCCTCTTGGTCCAATCTAGGAGAGTTCGTATCCTTTTGGTCCAATCTAAGGAAGTTCGTCTCTCTTGGTCGAATCTAACGAATTTCGTCTCCTCTTGGTCCAATCTAAGGAGTTTTTTTTTTTTGTAAAGTGTCCAATCTAAGGAGTTCGTCTCCTCTTTGTCCAATGTGAGGAGTTCGTTTCCTTTTCGCCCAATCTTTGGAAGTTCGTCTCCTCTTGGTCCAATCTAAGTAGTTCGTCTCCTCTTTATCCAATCGAAGGAGTTCGTCTCCTTTTGGACCAATCTTAGGAAGTTCGTCTCCTCTTGGTCAAATCTAAGGACTTCATCTCCTTTTGGTCCAATCTGATCGAGTTCATCTCCTCTTGGTCCAATCTAACGAGTTCGTATCCTTTTGGTCCAATCTTTGGAAGTTCGTCTCCTTTTGGTACAATCTAAGGAGTTCATCTCATTTTTCTCCAATCTAAACGAGTTCCTCTTCTCTTGGTCTAATCTAGGAGAGTTCGTCACCATTTAGTATAATCTAACCGAGTTCGTCTCCTCTTGTCCCGTCTAAGAGATTCGTGGCCCTATCATCCGATATAAGGAAGATTTGTCTCCTCTCGTTCCCAGATCTAAGGATTTTAATCTCCTTTTGGGTCAATTAACGGTGCGGCTCCTTTTGGTCCAATCTAACCGAGTTCGTCTCCTCTTGGTCCAATCTATAAAGTTCGTCTCCTTTTGGTCCAATCTACCCGAGTTCGTCTCCTCTTGGTCCAATCTAACCTAGTTCGTCTCCTTTTGGTCCCATCTTAATAAGTTTGTCCTCTCATGGTCCCTACTCTAAGGAATTTCGGTCCTCCTCGGCCATCCTACGGAGTTTCGTCTCCTCTTTATCCACTGTAAGGAGTTTGTTTCCTTCTGGTCCAATCTTTGGAACTTTAGCTCCTTTGGTCCAATCTATGTATTCGTCTCCTCTTTCATCTAACCTAAAGGAAGTTTAGTCTCCTTTTGCGTCCAATCTTAGGAAGTCGTCCTCCTCTCGGTCCAACTAAGGCGTCGTCTACTTTGTCCAATCCTTTGTAGTTCGTCTCCTTTTGGTTCAAATCTAGAGTTCGGCTCCTTTTGTCTCAATCCTAAACAAGTTCCTCTCCCTTTGTCTAACCTAGAGAGTTTCGTCACCTTTTCGTCCAATCTAACCGAGTGCGTCGCCTCTTGGTCCATCTAAGGAGTTCGTCTCCTCTTTGATCCCATCTAAGGAGTTTGTCCTCCTTTTGGTCCATCTTAGGAAGTTCGTCTCCTCTTGGTCCAATCTATGGAGCTCGTCTCCTTTTGGTCCAATCTAACCGAGTTCGTGTCCTCTTGGTCAAATCTAGGGAAGTTCATATACTCTTGGTCCAATCTAAGGAGTTCGTCTCCTCTTTATTCATTGTAAGGAGTTCGTCTCCTTTTGGTCCAATCTTTGGAAGTTCTTCTCCTCTTGGTCCAATCTAAGGAGTTTGTCTCCACTTTATCCAATCTGAGGAATTCGTCTCCTTTTGGTCCAATCTAACCGAGTTTGTGTCCTCCTGGTCCAATCTAGGGAAGTTCGTCTCCTGTTAGTCCAATCTAAGGAGTTCGACTCCTCTTTATCTAATCGAGGGAGTTTGTCTCCTTTTGGTCCAATCTTAGGAAGTTCGTCTCCTCCTAGTCCAATCTAAGGAGTTCGTCTCCTTTTGGTCCAATCTAACCGAGTTCGTCTCCTCTTGGTCCAATCTGAGGGACTTCGTCTCCTATTGGTCCAACCTAAGGAGTTCGACTCCTTTTGGTCTAATCCTAGGAAGTTCATCTCCCCTTGGTCCAATTTAAGTATTTCGGCTTTCTTTGGTCCAATCTAACCGAGTTCGTGTCCTCTTGGTCTAATCTAAGTAGTTTGTCTCGTTTTGGTCCAATCCAACCGAGTTCGTCTCCTCTTGGTCCAATCTAGGAGAGTTCGTATCCTTTTGGTCCAATCTAAGGAAGTTCGTCTCTACTTGGTCGAATCTAACGAATTTCGTCTCCTCTTGGTCCAATCTAAGGAGTTTTTTTTTTTTGTAAAGTGTCCAATCTAAGGAGTTCGTCTCCTCTTTGTCCAATGTGAGGAGTTCGTTTCCTTTTGGTCCAATCTTTGGAAGTTCGTCTCCTCTTGGTCCAATCTAAGTAGTTCGTCTCCTCTTTATCCAATCGAAGGAGTTCGTCTCCTTTTGGACCAATCTTAGGAAGTTCGTCTCCTCTTGGTCAAATCTAAGGACTTCATCTCCTTTTGGTCCAATCTGATCGAGTTCATCTCCTCTTGGTCCAGTCTAAGAGAGTTCGTCTCCTATCGGTCCATTATAAGGAAGTTCGTCTCCTCTCGTTCCAATCTAAGGAGTTCCTCTCCTTTTGGTCCAATATAACAGAGTTCGTCTCCTCTTGGTCCAATCTAACCGAGTTCGTCTCCTCTTGGTCCAATCTAAGGAGTTCATCTTCTTTTGGTCCAATCTTTGGAAGTTCGTCTCCTCTTGGTCCATCTAAGGAGTTCGTCTTCTCTTTATCCAATCTAAGGAGTTCGTCTCCTCTTTATCCAATCTAAGGAGTTTGTCTACTTTTGGTCCAATCTTAAGAAGTTTGTATTCTCTTGGTCCAATCTAAGGAATTTCGTCTCCTCTTGGTCCAATCTACGGAGTTCATCTACTCTTTATCCAATGTAAGGAGTTTGTTTCCTTTTGGTCCAATCTTTGGAACTTTATCTCCTCTTGGTCCAATCTAAGTAGTTCGTCTCCTCTTTGTCTAACCTAAGGAGTTAGTCTCCTTTTGATCCAATCTTAGGAAGTTCGTCTCCTCTTGGTCCAATCTAAGGAGTTCGTCTCCTTTTTGTCCAATCTAAACAAGTTCCTCTCCTCTTGGTCTAACCTAGGAGAGTTCGTCACCTTTTAGTCCAATCTAACCAAGTGCGTCTCCTCTTGGTCCAATCTAAGGAGTTCGTCTCCTCTTTATCCAATCTAAGGAGTTCGTCTCCTTTTGGTCTAATCTTAGGAAGTTCGTATCCTCCTGGTCCAATCTAAGGAGTTCGTCTCCTTTTGGTCCAATATAAACAGAGTTCGTTGTCCTCTTGGTCAAATGTAGGGAAGGTCATTTATACTCTTGGGCAATCTAAGGAGTTCGTCTCCTCTGTTATTATTTTAAGGAGTTGTCCCTTTTGGTCCAATATAATAGAGTTCTCCTCTTCTTGGTCCAATCTAAGGAGTTCGTCTCCACTTTATCCAATCTAAGGAATTCGTCTCCTTTTGGTCATATCTAGGGAAGTTCGTCTCCTGTTAGTCCAATCTAAGGAGTTCGACTCCTCTTTATCTAATCGAGGGAGTTTGTCTCCTTTTGGTCCAATCTTAGGAAGTTCGTCTCCTCCTAGTCCAATCTAAGGAGTTCGTCTCCTTTTGGTCCAATCTAACCGAGTTCGTCTCCTCTTGGTCCAATCTAAGGGAGTTCGTCTCCTCTTGGTCCAACCTAAGGAGTTCGACTCCTTTTGGTGTAATCCTAGGAAGTTCATCTCCTCTTGGTCCAATTTAAGTATTTCGGCTTTCTTTGGTCCAATCTAACCGAGTTCGTGTCCTCTTGGTCCAATCTAAGTAGTTCGTCTCGTTTTGGTCCAATCCAACCGAGTTCGTCTCCTCTTGGTCCAATCTAGGAGAGTTCGTATCCTTTTGGTCCAATCTAAGGAAGTTCGTCTCTACTTGGTCGAATCTAACGAATTTCGTCTCCTCTTGGTCCAATCTAAGGAGTTTTTTTTTTGTAAAGTGTCCAATCTAAGGAGTTCGTCTCCTCTTTGTCCAATGTGAGGAGTTCGTTTCCTTTTGGTCCAATCTTTGGAAGTTCGTCTCCTCTTGGTCCAATCTAAGTAGTTCGTCTCCTCTTTATCCAATCTAAGGAGTTCGTCTCCTTTTGGTCCAATCTTAGGAAGTTCATCTCCTCTTGGTCCAATCTAAGGACTTCATCTCCTTTTGGTCCAATTTGATCGAGTTCATCTCCTCTTGGTCCAATCTAAGGAGTTCGTCTCCTTTTGGTCCAATCTTTGAAAGTTCGTCTCCTCTTGGTCCAATCTAAGGAGTTCGTCTCCTTTTTCTCCAATCTAAACGAGTTCCTCTTCTCTTGGTCTAATCTAGGAGAGTTCGTCACCTTTTAGTATAATCTAACCGAGTTCGTCTCCTCTTGGTCCAGTCTAAGAGAGTTCGTCTCCTATCGGTCCAATATAAGGAAGTTCGTCTCCTCTCGTTCCAATCTAAGGAGTTCCTCTCCTTTTGGTCCAATATAACAGAGTTCGTCTCCTCTTGGTCCAATCGAACCGAGTTCGTCTCCTCTTGGTCCAATCTAAGGAGTGCATCTTCTTTTGGTCCAATCTTTGGAAGTTCGTCTCCTCTTGGTCCAATCTGCGGAGTTCGTCTCCTTTTGGTCCAATATTAAGAATTTCGTCTCCTCCTGGTCCAATCTAAGGAGTTCGTCTACTCCTTTTATCCAATGTAAGGAGTGTGTTTCCTTTTGGTCCAATCTTTGGAACTTTAGCTCCTCCTTGGTCAATCTATTATTTTCGTCTCCTCTTTATCGATCTAAGAGTAGCATCCTGTTCTGACCAATCTCAGTAATCGTCTCTTCTTGGTCCAACTAAGGAGTTTCGTCCCTCTTGGTCGATCCAGGGCAGTGCGTCTCCTTGGTCAATCTAAGGAGTTCCCCGTCTTCCCCCTTCTTTATCCCAATCTAGGAGTTCGTCTCCTTTGTCGAATCTTAAGGCATTCGTTCCTCCCGCTTGGGTCCCAAATCTAAGGAGTTCGCTTCCTTTTGGTCCAATCTAACCGAGTTCGTCTCCTCTTGGTCCAATCTAAGGAATTCCTCTCCGCTTGGTCCAATCTAAGGAGTTCGTCTCTTCTTTATCCAATGTAAGGAGTTCGTCTCCTTTTGGTCCAATCTTAGGAAGTTCGTCTCCTCTTCGTCAAATCTAACGACTTCATCTCCTTTTGGTCTAATCTGATCGAGTTCATCTCCTCTTGGTCCAATCTAAGGAGTTCGTCTCCTTTTGGTCCAATCTTGGGAAGTTCGTCTCCTTTTGGTACAATCTAAGGAGTTCATCTCATTTTTCTCCAATCTAAACGAGGTCCTCTTCTCTTGGTCTAATCTAGGAGAGTTCGTCACCTTTTAGTATAATCTAACCGAGTTCGTCTCCTCTTGGTCCAGTCTAAGAGAGTTCGTCTCCTATCGGTCCAATATAAGGAAGTTCGTCTCCTCTCGTTCCAATCTAAGGAGTCCATCTCCTTTTGGTCCAATATAACAGAGTTCGTCTCCTCTTG
>JAGKPW010002293.1:0-12957 GCA_019926035.1 Melaleuca alternifolia
TCCTTTTGGTCCAATCTTTGGAAGTTCGTCTCCTTTTGGTACAATCTAAGGAGTTCATCTCATTTTTCTCCAATCTAAACGAGTTCCTCTTCTCTTGGTCTAATCTAGGAGAGTTCGTCACCATTTAGTATAATCTAACCGAGTTCGTCTCCTCTTGGTCCAGTCTAAGAGAGTTCGTCTCCTATCAGTCCAATATAAGGAAGTTCGTCTCCTCTCGTTCCAATCTAAGGAGTTAATCTCCTTTTGGTCCAATATAACAGAGTTCGTCTCCTCTTGGTCCAATCTAACCGAGTTCGTGTCCTCTTGGTCCAATCTAAGGAGTTCGTCTCCTCTTTATCCAATCTAAGGAGTTTGTCTACTTTTGGTCCAATCTTAAGAAGTTTGTATTCTCTTGGTCCAATCTAAGGAATTTCGTCTCCTCTTGGTCCAATCTACGGAGTTCGTCTACTCTTTATCCAATGTAAGGAGTTTGTTTCCTTTTGGTCCAATCTTTGGAACTTTATCTCCTCTTGGTCCAATCTAAGTAGTTCGTCTCCTCTTTATCTAATCTAAGGAGTTAGCATCCTTTTGATCCAATCTTAGGAAGTTCGTCTCTTCTTGGTCCAATCTAAGGAGTTCGTCTCCTCTTGGTCGAATCCAGGGAAGTGCGTCTCCCATTGGTCCAATCTAAGGAGTTCGTCTCCTCTTTATCCAATCTAAGGAGTTCGTCTCCTTTTGGTCCAATCTTAGGCAGTTCGTTTCCTCTTGGTCCAATCTAGGGAGTTCGTCTCCTTTTGGTCCAATCTAACCGAGTTCGTCTCCTCTTGGTCCAATCTAAGGAATTCCTCTCCGCTTGGTCCAATCTAAGGAGTTCGTCTCTTCTTTATCCAATGTAAGGAGTTCGTCTCCTTTTGGTCCAATCTTAGGAAGTTCGTCTCCTCTTCGTCAAATCTAAGGACTTCATCTCCTTTTGGTCTAATCTGATCGAGTTCATCTCCTCTTGGTCCAATCTAAGGAGTTCGTCTCCTTTTGGTCCAATCTTTGGAAGTTCGTCTCCTTTTGGTACAATCTAAGGAGTTCACTCATTTTTCACAATCGAAAGACGGTCTCTTCTCTTGTCTAATCTAGGAGAGTTTCGTTCACGCTTAGTAAATCGTAACCGAGTTCGTCTCTCTTGGTCCAGTATAAGATGAGTTCGTTTCCCCCCTACTATCGGTTCAAATCTAAGGAAAGTTCGTCTCCTCTCGTTCAATCTAAGGAGTTAGTCTCCTTTGGTCCATATAACAGAGTTGTCTCCTCTTGGTGCCAATCAACCGAGTTCGTGTCCTCCTTGGTCAACTCTAAGGAGTTCGTCTCCTCTTTATCCAATCTAAGGAGTTCGTCTCCTTTTGGTCCAATCTTAAGAAGTTTGTATTCTCTTGGTCCAATCTAAGGAATTTCGTCTCCTCTTGGTCCAATCTACGGAGTTCGTCTACTCTTTATCCAATGTAAGGAGTTTGTTTCCTTTTGGTCCAATCTTTGGAACTTTATCTCCTCTTGGTCCAATCTAAGTAGTTCGTCTCCTCTTTATCTAATCTAAGGAGTTAGCATCCTTTTGATCCAATCTTAGGAAGTTCGTCTCTTCTTGGTCCAATCTAAGGAGTTCGTCTCCTCTTGGTCGAATCCAGGGAAGTGCGTCTCCCATTGGTCCAATCTAAGGAGTTCGTCTCCTCTTTATCCAATCTAAGGAGTTCGTCTCCTTTTGGTCCAATCTTAGGCAGTTCGTTTCCTCTTGGTCCAATCTAGGGAGTTCGTCTCCTTTTGGTCCAATCTAACCGAGTTCGTCTCCTCTTGGTCCAATCTAAGGAATTCCTCTCCTCTTGGTCCAATCTAAGGAGTTCGTCTCTTCTTTATCCAATGTAAGGAGTTCGTCTCCTTTTGGTCCAATCTTTGGAAGTTCGTCTCATCTTGGTCCAATCTAAGGAGTTCGTCTCCTCTTTATCCAATCTTAGGAGTTCGTCTCCTTTTGGTCCAATCTTAGGAAGTTCGTCTCCTCTTGGTGCAATCTAAGGAGTTTGTCTCCTTTTGGTCCAATCTTTGGAAATTCGTCTCCTCTTGTTCCAATCTACGGAGTTCGTCTCCTTTTGGTCCAATCTTAACCGAGTTCGTCTCCTCTTGGTCCAATCTAAGGAGTTTGTCTCCTTTGGGTCCAATCTTTGGAAGTTCGTCTCCTCTTGGTCCAAACTAAGGAGTTCGTCTTCTCTTTATCCAATCTAGGGAGCTCGTCTCCTATTGGTCCAATTTTAGGAAGTTCGTTTCCTTTTGGTCCAATTTAAGTAGTTCGGCTTCCTTTGGTCCAATCTAAGCGAGTTCGTGTCCTCTTGGTCCAATCTAAGTGAGTTCGTCTCCTTTTGGTCCAATCTAAGGAAGTTCGTCTCCTCTTGGTCGAATCTAAGGAATTTCGTCTCCTCTTGGTCCAATCTAAGGAGTTTTTTTTTTTGGCAAAGTGTCCAATCTAAGGAGTTCGTCTCCTCTTTGTCCAATGTGAGGAGTTCGTTTCCTTTTGGTCCAATCATTGGAAGTTCGTCTCCTCTTTGTCCAATCTAAGTAGTTCATCTCCTCTTTATCCAATCTATGGAGTTCGTCTCCTTTTGGTCCAATCTTAGGAAGTTCGTCTCCTCTTGGTCCACTCTAAGGAGTTCATCTCCTTTTAGTCCAATCTGATCGAGTTCGTCTCCTCTTGGTCCAATCTAAGGAGTTCGTCTCCTTTTGGTACAATCTAAGGAGTTCGTCTCCTTTTTCTCCAATCTAAACGAGTTCCTCTTCTCTTGGTCTAATCTAGGAGAGTTCGTCACCTTTTCGTATAATCTAAAAGAGTTCGTCTCCTCTTGGTCCAATCTAAAAGAGTTCGTCTCCTATCGGTCCAATATAAGGAAGTTCGTCTCCTCTCGTTCCAATCTAAGGAGTCCATCTCCTTTTGGTCCAATATAACAGAGTTCGTCTCCTCTTGGTCCAATCGAACCGAGTTCGTCTCCTCTTGGTCCAATCTAAGGAGTGCATCTTCTTTTGGTCCAATCTTTGGAAGTTCGTCTCCTCTTGGTCCAATCTAATGAGTTCGTCTTCTCTTTATCCAATCTAAGGAGTTCGTCTCCTCTTTATCCAATCTTAAGAAGTTCGTCTCCTCTTGGTCCAATCTAAGGAATTTCGTCTCCTCTTGGTCCAATCTACGGAGTTCGTCTCCTCTTTATCCAATGTAAGGAGTTCGTTTCCTTTTGGTCCAATCTTTGGAACTTCATCTCCTCTTGGTCCAATCTAAGTAGTTCGTCTCCTCTTTATCTAACATAAGGAGTTCGTCTCCTTTTAATCCAATCTTAGGAAGTTCGTCTCCTCTTGGTCCAATCTAAGGTGTTCGTCTCCTTTTGGTCCAATCTTTGGTAGTTCGTTACCTTTTGGTCCAATCTAAGGAGTTCGTCTCCTTTTTGTCCAATCTAAACAAGTTACTCTCCTCTTGGTCTAACCTAGGAGAGTTCGTCACCTTTTGGTCCACTCTAACCGAGTTCATCTCCTCTTGGTCCAATCTAAGAGAGTTCGTCTCCTATCGGTCCAATATAAGGAAGTTAGTCTCCTCTCGTTCCAATCTAAGGAGTTCGTCTCCTTTTGGTCCAATATAACAAAGTTCGTCTCCTCTTGGTCCAATCTAAGAGTGTTCGTCTCCTCTTGGTCGAATCCAAGGAAGTGCGTCCCCTATTGGTCTAATCTAGGGAAGTTTGTCTCCTCTTGGTCCTCTCTAAGGAGTTGGTCTCCTCTTTATTAAATCTAAGTAGTTCGTCTTCTTTTGGTCCAATCTTAGGAAGTTTGTCTCCTTTTGGTCCAATCTAACCGAGTTCGTCTCCTCTTGGTCCAATCTAAGGAGTTCGTCTCCTTTGGATCCAATCTTTGGAAGTTCATCTCCTTTTGATCCAATCTCAGGAGTTCGTCTCCTTTTGTTCCAATCTATACGAGTTCCTCTCCTCTTAGTCTAATCTGGGAGAGTTCGTCTCCTTTTGGTCCAATCTAACCTAGTTCGTGTCATCTCGGTCCAATATAAGGAAGTTCGTCTCCTCTTGGTCCATTCTAAAAGAGTTCGTCTCCTATCATTCCAATATAAGGAAGTTCGTCTCCTGTAGTTCCATTCTAATGAGTTCATCTCCTTTTGGTCTAATATAACAGAGTTCGTCTCCTCTTGGTCCAATCTAAGGAGTTCGTCTCCTCTTTATCCAATGTAAGGAGTTCGTCTCCTTTTGGTCCAATCTTTGGAAGTTCGTCTCCTCTTGGTCCAATCTAAGGAAGTTCGTCTCCTCTTCATCCAATCTAAGGAGTTCGTCTCCTTTTGGTCCAATCTTAGAAAGTTCGTTTCTATTGGTCCCAATCTAGGGAGTTCGTCTCCTTTTGGTCCAAGTCTAACCAGAAGTTCGTCCTTCCTCCTCTTGTCCAATCCTAGGAATTCTCTCCTCTTGTCCAATCTAATGAGTTCGTCCCTTCTTATCCAATGTAAGGAGTTCGTCTCCTTTTGGTTCAATCTTTGGAAGTTCGTTTCCCGTTGGTCCAATCTAAGGAGTTCGTCTCCTCTTTATCCAATCTTAGGAGTTCGTCTCCTTTTGCTCCAATCTTAGGAAGTTCGTCTCCCCTTGGTCCAGTCTAAGGGTTCGTCTCATTTTGGTCCAATTTAACCAAGTTCGTCTCCTTTTGGTCCAATTTAAGAAGTTCGTCTCCTTTTGGTCCAATCTAACCGAGTTCGTCTCCTCTTGGTCCAATCTAAGGAGTTTGTCTCCTTTGGGTCCAATCTTTGGAAGTTCGTCTCCTCTTGGTCCAAACTAAGGAGTTCGTCTTCTCTTTATCCAATCTAGGGAGCTCGTCTCCTATTGGTCCAATTTTAGGAAGTTTGTTTCCTTTTGGTCCAATTTAAGTAGTTCGGCTTCCTTTGGTCCAATCTAAGCGAGTTCGTGTCCTCTTGGTCCAATCTAAGTGAGTTCGTCTCCTTTTGGTCCAATCTAAGGAAGTTCGTCTCCTCTTGGTCGAATCTAAGGAATTTCGTCTCCTCTTGGTCCAATCTAAGGAGTTTTTTTTTTGTTGGTAAAGTGTCCAATCTAAGGAGTTCGTCTCCTCTTTGTCCAATGTGAGGAGTTCGTTTCCTTTTGGTCCAATCATTGGAAGTTCGTCTCCTCTTTGTCCAATCTAAGTAGTTCATCTCCTCTTTATCCAATCTATGGAGTTCGTCTCCTTTTGGTCCAATCTTAGGAAGTTCGTCTCCTCTTGGTCCACTCTAAGGAGTTCATCTCCTTTTAGTCCAATCTGATCGAGTTCGTCTCCTCTTGGTCCAATCTAAGGAGTTCGTCTCCTTTTTCTCCAATCTAAACGAGTTCCTCTTCTCTTGGTCTAATCTAGGAGAGTTCGTCACCTTTTCGTATAATCTAACCGAGTTCGTCTCCACTTGGTCCAGTCTAAGAGTGTTCGTCTCCTATCGGTCCAATATAAGGAAGTTCGTCTCCTCTCGTTCCAATCTAAGGAGTCCATCTCCTTTTGGTCCAATATAACAGAGTTCGTCTCCTATTGGTCCAATCTAACCGAGTTCGTCTCCTCTTGGTCCAATCTAAGGAGTTCATCTTCTTTTGGTCCAATCTTTGGAAGTTCGTCTCCTCTAGGTCCAATCTAATGAGTTCGTCTTCTCTTTATCCAATCTAAGGAGTTCGTCTCCTCTTTATCCAATCTTAAGAAGTTCGTCTCCTCTTGGTCCAATCTAAGGAATTTCGTCTCCTCTTGGTCCAATCTACGGAGTTCGTCTCCTCTTTATCCAATGTAAGGAGTTCGTTTCCTTTTGGTCCAATCTTTGGAACTTCATCTCCTCTTGGTCCAATCTAAGTAGTTCGTCTCCTCTTTATCTAACATAAGGAGTTCGTCTCCTTTTGATCCAATCTTAGGAAGTTCGTCTCCTCTTGGTCCAATCTAAGGTGTTCGTCTCCTTTTGGTCCAATCTTTGGTAGTTCGTTACCTTTTGGCCCAATCTAAGGAGTTCGTCTCCTTTTTGTCCAATCTAAACAGGTTACTCTCCTCTTGGTCTAACCTAGGAGAGTTCGTCACCTTTTGGTCCACTCTAACCGAGTTCGTCTCCTCTTGGTCCAATCTAAGAGAGTTCGTCTCCTATCGGTCCAATATAAGGAAGTTAGTCTCCTCTCGTTCCAATCTAAGGAGTTCGTCTCCTTTTGGTCCAATATAACAAAGTTCGTCTCCTCTTGGTCCAATCTAAGAAAGTTCGTCTCCTCTTGGTCGAATCCAAGGAAGTGCGTCCCCTATTGGTCTAATCTAGGAAAGTTCGTCTCCTCTTGGTCCTATCTAAGGAGTTGGTCTCCTCTTTATCCAATCTAAGTAGTTCGTCTTCTTTTGGTCCAATCTTAGGAAGTTTGTCTCCTTTTGGTCCAATCTAACCGAGTTCGTCTCCTCTTGGTCCAATCTAAGGAGTTCGTCTCCTTTGGGTCCAATCTTTGGAAGTTCGTCTCCTTTTGATCCAATCTCAGGAGTTCGTCTCCTTTTAGTCCAATCTATACGAGTTCCTCTCCTCCTAGTCTAATCTGGGAGAGTTCGTCTCCTTTTGGTCCAATCTAACCTAGTTCGTGTCATCTCGGTCCAATATAAGGAAGTTCGTCTCCTCTTGGTCCATTCTAAAAGAGTTCGTCTCCTATCATTCCAATATAAGGAAGTTCGTCTCCTGTAGTTCCATTCTAATGAGTTCATCTCCTTTTGGTCTAATATAACAGAGTTCGTCTCCTCTTGGTCCAATATAAGGAGTTCGTCTCCGCTTTATCCAATGTAAGGAGTTCGTCTCCTTTTGGTCCAGTCTTTGGAAGTTCGTCTCCTCTTGGTCCAATCTAAGGAAGTTCGTCTCCTCTTCATCCAATCTAAGGAGTTCGTCTCCTTTTGGTCCAATCCCTTGGGAATTCGTCTCCTCTTGTTCGCAATCTAAGGCGATCTCTCCTCTTCGCCAGTCTAGGAGTTCGTGTCCTCTTGGCTCGAATCTAAGAATGCGTCCCCTCTTTGTCCATCTAAGAGTTTCGTCTCCTCGTTTAAAATCCAATCTAATGATTTTGTCCTCCTTTTGATCCAATCTTAGGAATTCGTCGTCTCTTTATCCACTGTAAGTAGTGTCGTGTCTCCTATTGTTCCAATACTCTGGAAGTCGTCTCCCTGGTCCCCAACTCTAATGAGTTCGTGTTCTTTTGGTCCATCAAGGAGTTCGTCTCCTTTTTGCTCCAATCTAATGAGTTTCGTGTCCTCCCTGTCCCATCTAGGTAAGTGCGCCCCCTCTTGGTCCAATCGATGGAGTGCATCTCCCTATTTCTCCATGTAAGCTGTTCGTCTCCTTGGGTCTAATCTCTGGAAGTTCCCGTCTCCTCTTGGTCCAATCTAGGAGTTCGTATCCTTTCGCTCCAATCTAACCGAGTTCGTGTCCTCTTGGTCCAATCTAGGGAAGTTCGTCTCCTCTTGGTCCAATCTAAGGGGTTCGTTTCCTCTTTATCCAATCTAAGGAGTTCGTCTCCTCTCGTTTCAATCAAAGGAGTTCGTCTCCTTTTGGTCCAATATAACAGACTTCTCCTCCTCTTGGTCCAATCTAGGAGAGTTCGTCTCCTTTTGGTCCAATCTAAGAGAGTTCGTCTCGTTTTGGTCCAATCTAAAACAACAAAAAAAAAAAAAAAAAAAAAAAAAAAAAACAAAAAAAAAAAAAAAAAAAAAAAAAAAAAAAAAAAAAAAAAAAAAAAAAAAAAAAAAAAAAAAACAAAAAAAAAAACAAAAAACAAAAAAAAAAACAAAAAAAAAAAAAAATCTAACCGAGTTCGTCTCCTCTTGGTCCAATCTAAGAGGGTTCGTCTCCTCTTGGTCCAATCTAAAAGAGTTCATCTCCTCTCGGTCCATTCTAACGAGTTCGTCTCCTTTTCGTCCAATATAGCAGAGTTCGTCTCCTCTTGGTCCAATCTAAGAGAGTTCGTCTCCTCTTGGTCAAATCTAAGGAAGTGCGTCTCCTCTTGGTCCAATCTAAGGAGTTCGTCTCCTCTTTATCCAATATAAGGAGTTCTTCTCCTTTTGGTCCAATCTTTGGAAGTACGTCTCCTCTTGGTCCAATCTAAAGAGTTCGTCTCCTCTTCATCCAATCTAAGGAGTTCGTCTCCGTTTGATCCAATCTTGGGAAGTTCGTCTGCTCATGGTCCAATCTAAGGAGTTCGTCTCCTCTTTATCCAATCTAAGGAATTCGTCTCCTCTCTTTTCAATCTAAGGAGTTCATCTCCTTTTGGTCCAATCTAGGAGTTCGTCTCCTTTTGCTCCAGTCTAACCGAGTTAGTGTCCTCTTTGTTCAATCTAAGGAAGTTCGTCTCCCCTTGGTCCTATCTAAAGGGTTCGTCTCCTCTTTTCCAATGAAAGGAGTTCGTCTCCTCTCTTTTCAATCTAAGGAGTTCGTCTCCTTTTAGTCCAATATGACAGAGTTCTCCTCCTCTTGGTCCAATCTAGGAGAGTTCGTCTCCTTTTGGTCCAATCTAAGAGTGTTCGTCTTGTTTTGGGACAATCTAACCGAGTTCGTCTCCTCTTGGTCCAATCTAAGAGGGTTCGTCTCCTCTTGGTCCAATCTAAAAGAGTTCGTCTCCTCTCGTTCCATTCTAACGAGTTCGTCTCCTTTTGGTCCAATATAACAGTGTTCGTCTCCTCTTGGTCCAATCTAAGGAGTTCGTCTCCTCTTTATCCAATCTAAGGTGTTCGTCTCCTTTTGGTCCAATCTTAGGAAGTTCGTCTCCTCTTCGTCCAATCGAAGGAGGTCGTCTCCCTTCGGTCCAATCCTAGCAAGTTCGTCTCCTCTTGTTCCAGTTTAAGTACTTCTTGTCCTTTTGGTCCAATCAAATCGAGTTCTTATCCTCCTGGTCCAATCAAAGGAGTTCGTCTCCTTTTGGTCCAATCTTTGGAAGTTCGTCTCCTCTTGGTCCAATATAAGGAGTTTGCCTCCTCTTTATCCAATCTAAGGAGTTCCTTTCCTTTTGCTACAATCTTAGGAAGTTTGTCTCCTCTTGGTCCAATCTTAGGAGTTCGTCTCCTTTTGGTCCAATCTAACCGAGTTAGTCTCCTCTTCGTCCAATCTAAGAGAGTTCGTCTCTTTTTGGTCTAATCTAAGGAAGTGTGTCTCCTCTTGGTCCAATCTAAGGAGTTCGTCTCCTCTTTATCCAATGAAAGGAGTTCGTCTCCTTTTCGTCCAATCTTTGGAAGTTTGTCTCCTTTTGGTCCAATCTTTGGCACTTCGTCTCCTTTTGGTCCAATCTAAGGAGTTCGTCTCCTTTTGGTCCAATCTTAGGAAGTTCTTCTCCTCTTGGTCCAATCTAAGGAGTTCGTCTCCTTTTGGTCCAATCTCACCGAGTTTAGTCTCCTCTTTGTCAATCTTAAAGAGTTCGTCCTCCTTTTGGTCGAATCTATGAAGTGGGTACTCCTCTTGGTCCAATCTAAGGATTCGTCTCCTCTTTATATCCAATGTAAGGAGTTCGTCTCCTTTTGGTCCAATCTTAGGAAGTTCGTCTCCTCTTGGTCCAATCTAAGGAGTTCGTCTCCCTTCGTTATAATCCTAGCAAGTTTGTCTCCTCTTTTTCCAGTTTAAGTAGTTCGTCTCCTTTTGGTCCAATCTAAACGAGTTCGTCTCCTAATGGTCCGATATATGGAAGTTCGTCTCCTCTTGTTCTATTCTAAGGGGTTCGTCTCCTCTTTATCCAATCTAAGGAGTTCGTCTCCTCTCGTTTGAATCTAAGGAGTTCGTCTCCTTTTGGTCCAATATAACAGAGTTCTCCTCCTCTTGGTCCAACTAAGAGAGTTTGTCTCCTCTTGCTCCAATCTAAGGAGTTCGTTGCCCTTCATTCCAATCCTAGCAAGTTCATCACCTCTTGTTCCAGTTTAAGTAGTTCGTGTCCTTTTGGTCCAATCTAATCGATTTCGTATCCACTTGGTCCAATCTAACCGAGTTCGTCTCCTATTGGTCGAATCTAAGAAAGTGCATCTCCTCTTGGTCCAATCTAAGGAGTTCGACTCCTCTTTATCCAATGTAAACAGTTCGTCTGCTTTTGCTCCAATCTCTGGAAGTTCGTCTCCTCTTGGTCCAATCTAGGAGTTCGTTTGCTTTTGCTCCAATCTAACCGAGTTCGTGTCCTCTTGGTCCAATCTAGGGAAGTTCGTCACCTCTTGGTCCAATCTAAGGGGCTCGTGTCCTCTTTATCCAATCTAAGGAGTTCGTCCCCTCTCGTTTCAATCAAAGGAGTTCATCTCCTTTTGCTCCAGTCTAACCGAGTTCGTGTCCTCTTGGTCCAATCTAGGGAAGTTCGTATCCCCTTGGTCCTATGTAAGGGGTTCTTCTCCTCTTTATCCAATCTAAGGAGTTCGTCTCCTCTCTTTTCAATCTAAGGAGTTCGTCTCCTTTTAGTCCAATATAACAGAGTTCTCCACCTCTTGGTCCAATCTAGGTGACTTCGTCTCCTTTTGGTCCAATCTAAGAGAGTTCGTCTCGTTTTGGGCCAATCTAACCGAGTTCGTCTCCTCTTGGTCCAATCTAAGAGGGTTCGTCTCCTCTTGGTCCAATCTAAAAGAGTTCATCTCCTCTCGTTCGATTCTAACGAGTTCGTCTCCTTTTGGTCCAATATAACAGAGCTCGTGTCTTCTTGGTCCAATCTAAGGAGTTCATCACCTCTTTATCTAATGTAAGGAGTTCATATCCTTTTGGTCCAATCTTTGGAAGTTCGACTCCTCTTGGTCCAATCTAGGGAAGTTCGTCTCCTCTTCATCCAAACTAAGGAGTTCGTCTCTTTTTGGTCCAATCTTGGGAAGTTCGTCTCCTCTTGGTCCAATCTAAGGAGTTCGTGTCCTCTTGGCCAAATCTAGGGAAGTTCGTCTCCTCTTGGTCCAATCTAAGAAGTTCGTCTGCTCTTTATGCAATGTAAGGAGTTCGTCTCCTTTTGGTCCAATCTATGGAAGTTTGTCTCCTCTTGGTCCAATCTAAGAAGTTTGTCTACTCTTTATCCAATCTAAGGAGTTCCTCTCCTTTTGGTCCAATCTTAGGAAGTTCGTCTTCTCTTGGTCCAATCTAAGGAGTTCGTCTCCTTTTGGTCCAATCTAACCGAGTTAGTCTCCTCTTCGTCCAATCTAAGAGAGTTCGTCTCCTTTTGGTCTAATCTAAGGAAGTGTGTCTCCTCTTGGTCCAATCTAAGGAGTTCGTCTCCCCTTTATCCAATGTAAGGAGTTCGTCTCCTTTTGGTCCAATCTTTGGAGGTTCGTCTCGTCTTCGTCCAATCTACGGAGTTCGTCTTCTTTTCATCCAATCTAAGGAGTTCGTCTCCTTTTGGTCCAATCTTGGGAAGTTCGTCTCCACTTGGTCCAATCTAAGGATATCGTCTCCTTTTGGTCCAATCTAACCGAGTTTGTGTCCTCTTGGTCCAATCTAGGGAAGTTCGTCTCCTCTTGGTCCCATCTAAGTGTTTTCGTCTCCTCCTTATCCATCCAAGGAATTCTCTCCTTTTGGCCTAATCTAAGGAGTGTGTCTCCTTTTTATTCTATCTTGGAGTTTCGTTCCGCTTGGTCCAATCTAAGGATTCGTCTCCTTTTGGTCCATCTAACCGAGGTTAGGTCCTCCTCTTCGTCCAATCTAAAAAGTTCGTCTCCACTTTGGTTCGAATCTAAGCAGTGGGTCCTCATCTTGGTCCAACTAAGGAGTTCGCTCTCTTATCCATGTAGGAGTTCGTCTCCTTTGTCCAATTTTTGAGGTTGTTCGTCTCGTCTTGGTCCAATCTAAGGAGTGTCGTCTCTTTTCATCCAATCGAGGAGTTCGTCCCCCTTTTTTGTCCATCTTGGGAGTGTCTCTCCTCTTGTCGCATCTAAGGATATCGTCTCCTTTAGGTCCAATCTAACCGAGTTCGTTTCCTCTTGGTCCAATCTAGGGAAGTCCGTCTCCTCTTGGTCCAATCTAAGTGGTTCGTCTCCTCTTTATCCAATCCAAGGAATTCGTGGCCTTTTGGTCCAATCTAAGGAGTTTGTCTCCTTTTGGTCCAATCTTAGGAAGTTCGTCACCTCTTGGTCCAATCTAAGGAGTTCGTCTCCTTTTGGTCCAATCTAACCGAGTTAGTCTCCTCTTCGGCCAATCTAAGAGAGTTTGTCTCCTTTTGGTCTAATCTAAGGAAGTGTGTCTCCTCTTGGTCCAATCTAAGGAGTTCGTCTCCTTTAGGTCCAATCTAAGGAGTTCGTCTCCTTTTGGTCCAATCCTTGGAAGTTCGTCTCCTCTTGGTCCAATTTAAGTAGTTCGGCTCCTTTTGGTCCAATCTAACCGAGTTCGTGTCCTCTTTGTCCAATCTAAGTAGTTCGTCTCATTTTGGTTCAATCTAACCGAGTTCGTCTCCTCTTGGTTTAATCTAGGAGAGTTCGTGTCCTTTTGGTCCAATCTAAGGAAGTTTGTCTCGTCTTGGTCAAATCTAAGGAAGTTCGTCTCCTCTTGGTCCAATCTAAACGAGTTCCTCTCCTCTTGGTCTAATCTAGGAGAGTTCGTCACCTTTTGGTCCAATTTAACCGAGCTTGTCTCCTCTTGGTCCAACCTAGGAGAGTTCATCTCCTTTTGTTCCAATCTATGGAAGTTCGTCTCCTCTTGGTCGAATTTGAGGAAGTTCGCCTCCTCTTGGTCCAATCTAAGGAGTTCGTCTCCTCTTTATCCATTGTAAAGAGTTCGTCTTCTTTTGGTCCAATCTTTGGAAGTTCATCTCCTCTTGTTCCAATCTAAGGAGTTTGTCTCCTCTTTATCCAATCTAAGGAATTCGTCTCCTTTTGGTCCAATCTTAGGAAGTTCGCCTCCTCTTGGTCCAATCTAAGGAAGTTCATCCGCTCTTGGTCCAATCTAAGGAGTTCGTCTCCTCTTCATCCAATCTAAGAAAGTTCGTCTCCTCTTGGTCGAATCTAAGGAAGTTCGTC
>JAGKPW010002295.1:0-44777 GCA_019926035.1 Melaleuca alternifolia
GGAAGTTCGTCTCCTCTTCGTCCAATCTAAGGAGTTGGTCTCCTTTTGGTCTAATCTAACCGAGTTCGTCTCCTCTTTGTCCAATCTGAGGGACTTCGTCTCCTCTTGGTCCAATCTAAGGAGTTCGACTCCTTTTGGTCTAATCCTAGGAAGTTCATCTCCTCTTGGTCCAATTTAAGTAGTTCGGCTTCGTTTGGTCCAATCTAACCGAATTCGTGTCCTCTTGGTCCAATCTAAGTAGTTCGTCTCGTTTTGGTCCAATCCAACCGAGTTCGTCTCCTCTTGGTCCAATCTAGGAGAGTTCGTATCCTTTTGGTCCAATCTAAGGAAGTTCGTCTCCTCTTGGTCGAATCTAACGAATTTCGTCTCCTCTTGGTCCAATCTAAGGAGTTTTTTTTTTTGTAAAGTGTCCAATCTAAGGAGTTCGTCTCCTCTTTGTCCAATGTGAGGAGTTCGTTTCCTTTTCGCCCAATCTTTGGAAGTTCGTCTCCTCTTGGTCCAATCTAAGTAGTTCGTCTCCTCTTTACCAATCTAAGGAGTTTGTCCTTTGGTCCATCTTAGGAATTCGTCTCCTCTTGGTCCAATCTAAGGACTTCTCTCTCCTTTTGGTCCAATCTTATCGAGTGCCATCTCCTCCTTGGTCCGATCTAGGAGTTCGTCTCATTTTGGTCCAATCTTGGAAGTTCTTCTCGTTTGGTACAATCTAATGAGTTCGTCTCCTTTTTCTCCCATCTAAATGAGTTCCTCTGCGCTTGGTCTAACTAGGAGAGTTTCGGCCCTTTTGGTATCATCAACCGAGTTTTTTTGTCTCTCTTGGTCCAGTCTAAGAGGGGTCCGTCTCCTATCGTCCAATAAGGAAGTTCGGCTCCTCTTGGTCCAATCTAAGGAGTTCGTCTCCTTTTGGTCCAATCTAACCGAGTTCGTCTACGCTTAGTCCAATCTAAGAAGTTTGTCTCCTCTTGGTCCAATCTAAGGAGTTCATCTCCTTTTGGTCACATCTTTTGGAAGTTCGGCTCCTCTGGTCCAATCTAAGGATTTCATCTTTCCTCTTTAGCCAATCTAAGAGAGTTCGTCTCCTTTTGGTCCATCTTAAGAAGTTTGTCTCCTCATGGTCCTATCAAGAATTCGTCTCCTGCGTCCAATCTACGTAGTTCGCTCCTCTTTATCCAAGGTAAGGATTTGTTTCCTTCTGCCTCTTTGGAACTTTATCTCCTCTTGGTCCAATCTAAGTAGTTCGTCTCCTCTTTGTCTAACCTAAGGAGTTAGTCTCCTTTTGATCCAATCTTAGGAAGTTCGTCTCCTCTCGGTCCAATCTAAGGAGTTCGTCTACTTTTGGTCCAATCTTTGGTAGTTCGTCTCCTTTTGGTTCAATCTAAGGAGTTCGTCTTCTTTTTGTCCAATCTAAACAAGTTCCTCTCCTCTTGGTCTAACCTAGGAGAGTTCGTCACCTGTTAGTCCAATCTAACCGAGTGCGTCTCCTCTTGGTCCAATCTAAGGAGTTCGTCTCCTCTTTATCCAATCTAAGGAGTTCGTCTCCTTTTAGTCCAATCATAGGAAGTTCGTCTCCTTTTGGTCCAATCTAACCGAGTTCGTCTCCTCTTGCTCCAATCTAAGGAGTTCGTCTCCTTTGGGGCCAATCTTTGGAAGTTCGTCTCCTTTTGGTCCAATCTCAGGCGTTCGTCTCTTTTTGGTCCAATCTAAATGAGTTCCTCTCCTCCTGGTCTAATCAGGGAGAGTTCGTCACCTTTGGGTCCAATCTAACCTAGCTCGTGTCCTCTCGGTCCAATATAAGGAAGTTCGTCTCCTCTCATTTCAATCTAGGTAATTCGTATCCTTTTGGTCCAATATAATAGAGTTCTCCTCCTCTTGGTCCAATCTAAGAGAATTCGTCTCATCTTGGTCGAATATGAGGAAGTTCGTCTCCTCTTGGTCCTATCTAAGGAGTTCATCTCCACTTTATCCAATCTAAGGAATTCGTCTCCTTTTGGTCATATCTAGGGAAGTTCGTCTCCTGTTAGTCCAATCTAAGAGTTTTCGACGCCTGCTTTAATCTAATCTAAGGAGTTCGTCTCCTTTGAGTGCAATCTTAGGAAGTTCGTTTCCTCTTGGTCCAATCTAAGGAGTTCGTCTCCTTTTGGTCCAATCTAACCGAGTTCCTCTCTTCTTGGTCCAATCTGAGGGACTTCGTCTCCTCTTGGTCCAATCTAAGGAGTTCGACTCCTTTTGGTCTAATCCTAGGAAGTTCATCTCCCCTTGGTCCAATTTAAGTATTTCGGCTTTCTTTGGTCCAATTTAACCGAGTTCGTGTCCTCTTGGTCTAATCTAAGTAGTTTGTCTCGTTTTGGTCCAATCCAACCGAGTTCGTCTCCTCTTGGTCCAATCTAGGAGAGTTCGTGTCCTTTTGGTCCAATCTAAGGAAGTTCGTCTCCTCTTGGTCGAATCTAAGGAATTTCGTCTCCTCTTGGTCCAATCTAAGGAGTTTTTTTTTTTGGCAAAGTGTCCAATCTAAGGAGTTCGTCTCCTCTTTGTCCAATGTGAGGAGTTCGTTTCCTTTTGGTCCAATCATTGGAAGTTCGTCTCCTCTTTGTCCAATCTAAGTAGTTCATCTCCTCTTTATCCAATCTATGGAGTTCGTCTCCTTTTGGTCCAATCTTAGGAAGTTCGTCTCCTCTTGGTCCACTCTAAGGAGTTCATCTCCTTTTAGTCCAATCTGATCGAGTTCGTCTCCTCTTGGTCCAATCTAAGGAGTTCGTCTCCTTTTGGTACAATCTAAGGAGTTCGTCTCCTTTTTCTCCAATCTAAACGAGTTCCTCTTCTCTTGGTCTAATCTAGGAGAGTTCGTCACCTTTTCGTATAATCTAACCGAGTTCGTCTCCACTTGGTCCAGTCTAAGAGAGTTCGTCTCCTATCGGTCCAATATAAGGAAGTTCGTCTCCTCTCGTTCCAATCTAAGGAGTTAATCTCCTTTTGGTCCAATATAACAGAGTTCGTCTCCTCTTGGTCCAATCGAACCGAGTTCGTCTCCTCTTGGTCCAATCTAAGGAGTTCATCTTCTTTTGGTCCAATCTTTGGAAGTTCGTCTCCTCTAGGTCCAATCTAATGAGTTCGTCTTCTCTTTATCCAATCTAAGGAGTTCGTCTCCTCTTTATCCAATCTTAAGAAGTTCGTCTCCTCTTGGTCCAATCTAAGGAATTTCGTCTCCTCTTGGTCCAATCTACGGAGTTCGTCTCCTCTTTATCCAATGTAAGGAGTTCGTTTCCTTTTGGTCCAATCTTTGGAACTTCATCTCCTCTTGGTCCAATCTAAGTAGTTCGTCTCCTCTTTATCTAACATAAGGAGTTCGTCTCCTTTTAATCCAATCTTAGGAAGTTCGTCTCCTCTTGGTCCAATCTAAGGTGTTCGTCTCCTTTTGGTCCAATCTTTGGTAGTTCGTTACCTTTTGGTCCAATCTAAGGAGTTCGTCTCCTTTTTGTCCAATCTAAACAAGTTACTCTCCTCTTGGTCTAACCTAGGAGAGTTCGCCACCTTTTGGTCCAATCTAACCGAGTTCGTCTCCTCTTGGTCCAATCTAAGAGAGTTCATCTCCTAACGGTCCAATATAAGGAAGTTAGTCTCCTCTCGTTCCAATCTAAGGAGTTCGTCTCCTTTTGGTCCAATATAACAAAGTTCGTCTCCTCTTGGTCCAATCTAAGAGTGTTCGTCTCCTCTTGGTCGAATCCAAGGAAGTGCGTCCCCTATTGGTCTAATCTAGGAAAGTTCGTCTCCTCTTGGTCCTATCTAAGGAGTTGGTCTCCTCTTTATCCAATCTAAGTAGTTCGTCTTCTTTTGGTCCAATCTTAGGAAGTTTGTCTCCTTTTGGTCCAATCTAACCGAGTTCGTCTCCTCTTGGTCCAATCTAAGGAGTTCGTCTCCTTTTGGTCCAATCTTAGGAAGTTCGTCTCCTCTCAGTCCAATCTAAGGAGTTCGTCTCCTTTTGGTCGAATCTTTGGAAGTTCGTCTCCTCTTGGTCCAATCTAAGGAGTTCGTCTCCTTTTTCTCCAATCTAAACGAGTTCCTCTTCTCTTGGTCTAATCTAGGAGAGTTCGTCACCTTTTGGTATAATCTAACCGAGTTCGTCTCCTCTTGGTCCAGTCTAAGAGAGTTCGTCTCCTATCGGTCCATTATAAGGAAGTTCGTCTCCTCTCGTTCCAATCTAAGGAGTTCCTCTCCTTTTGGTCCAATATAACAGAGTTCGTCTCCTCTTGGTCCAATCTAACCGAGTTCGTCTCCTCTTGGTCCAATCTAAGGAGTTCATCTCCTTTTGGTCCAATCTTTGGAAGTTCGTCTCCTCTTGGTCCAATCTAAGGAGTTCGTCTTCTCTTTATCCAATCTAAGGAGTTCGTCTCCTGTTTATCCAATCTAAGGAGTTCGTCTCCTTTTGGTCCAATCTTAAGAAGTTTGTCTCCTCATGGTCCTATCTAAGGAATTTCGTCTCCTCGTCCAATCTACGGAGTTCGTCTCCTCTTTATCCAATGTAAGGAGTTTGTTTCCTTCTGGTCCAATCTTTGGAACTTTATCTCCTCTTGGTCCAATCTATGTAGTTCGTCTCCTCTTTATCTAACCTAAGGAGTTAGTCTCCTTTTGATCCAATCTTAGGAAGTTCGTCTCCTCTCGGTCCAATCTAAGGAGTTCGTCTACTTTTGGTCCAATCTTTGGTAGTTCGTCTCCTTTTGGTTCAATCTAAGGAGTTCGTCTCATTTTTGTCCAATCTAAACAA
The DNA here is from genome assembly GCA_019926035.1 of Melaleuca alternifolia. Classification (NCBI taxonomy): domain Eukaryota; kingdom Viridiplantae; phylum Streptophyta; class Magnoliopsida; order Myrtales; family Myrtaceae; genus Melaleuca; species Melaleuca alternifolia. The sequence continues at coordinate 4,757 of JAGKPW010002295.1, forward strand.
GTTCCTCTCCTCTTGGTCTAACCTAGGAGAGTTCGTCACCTTTTAGTCCAATCTAACCGAGTGCGTCTCCTCTTGGTCCAATCTAAGGAGTTCGTCTCCTCTTTATCCAATCTAAGGAGTTTGTCTCCTTTTGGTCCAATCTTAGGAAGTTCGTCTCCTCTTGGTCCAATCTATGGAGCTCGTCTCCTTTTGGTCCAATCTAACCGAGTTCGTGTCCTCTTGGTCCAATCTAGGGAAGTTCATCTACTCTTGGCCCAATCTAAGGAGTTCGTCTCCTCTTTATCCAATCTAAGAGTTCGTCTCTTTTTGGTCCAATCTTTGGAATTTCATCTCCTCTTGGTCCAATCTAAGGAGTTTGTCTCCACCCGTTATTCCATCTGAGGAATTCCGTCCTCCTTTTGTCCAATCTAACCGAGTTTTTGGTCCCTCCTTGTCCAATCTAGTGACGTTCTCTCCTGGTAGTACCCATCTACGGAGTCGACTCCTCTTTATCTAATCGTGGGTTTGGTCTCCTTTTTGGTCCCATCTTAGGAATTCGTCTCCTCTAGTCCAATCTAGAGTTTCGTCTCTTTGGTCTCAATCTAAACCAGAGTTCGTCTCCTCTGGTCCATCGCGGGACTTCGTCTCCTTTTGCCAACCTAAGTATTCGACTCCTTTTGGTCTATCCTAGTAAGTTCATTTTTCTCCCCTTGGTCCAATTTAAGTATTTCGGCTTTCTTTGGTCCAATTTAACCGAGTTCGTGTCCTCTTGGTCTAATCTAAGTAGTTTGTCTCGTTTTGGTCCAATCCAACCGAGTTCGTCTCCTCTTGGTCCAATCTAGGAGAGTTCGTATCCTTTTGGTCCAATCTAAGGAAGTTCGTCTCTACTTGGTCGAATCTAACGAATTTCGTCTCCTCTTGGTCCAATCTAAGGAGTTTTTTTTTTGTAAAGTGTCCAATCTAAGGAGTTCGTCTCCTCTTTGTCCAATGTGAGGAGTTCGTTTCCTTTTCGCCCAATCTTTGGAAGTTCGTCTCCTCTTGGTCCAATCTAAGTAGTTCGTCTCCTCTTTATCCAATCGAAGGAGTTCGTCTCCTTTTGGACCAATCTTAGGAAGTTCGTCTCCTCTTGGTCAAATCTAAGGACTTCATCTCCTTTTGGTCCAATCTGATCGAGTTCATCTCCTCTTGGTCCAGTCTAAGAGAGTTCGTCTCCTATCGGTCCATTATAAGGAAGTTCGTCTCCTCTCGTTCCAATCTAAGGAGTTCCTCTCCTTTTGGTCCAATATAACAGAGTTCGTCTCCTCTTGGTCCAATCTAACCGAGTTCGTCTCCTCTTGGTCCAATCTAAGGAGTTCATCTTCTTTTGGTCCAATCTTTGGAAGTTCGTCTCCTCTTGGTCCATCTAAGGAGTTCGTCTTCTCTTTATCCAATCTAAGGAGTTCGTCTCCTCTTTATCCAATCTAAGGAGTTTGTCTACTTTTGGTCCAATCTTAAGAAGTTTGTATTCTCTTGGTCCAATCTAAGGAATTTCGTCTCCTCTTGGTCCAATCTACGGAGTTCATCTACTCTTTATCCAATGTAAGGAGTTTGTTTCCTTTTGGTCCAATCTTTGGAACTTTATCTCCTCTTGGTCCAATCTAAGTAGTTCGTCTCCTCTTTGTCTAACCTAAGGAGTTAGTCTCCTTTTGATCCAATCTTAGGAAGTTCGTCTCCTCTTGGTCCAATCTAAGGAGTTCGTCTCCTTTTTGTCCAATCTAAACAAGTTCCTCTCCTCTTGGTCTAACCTAGGAGAGTTCGTCACCTTTTAGTCCAATCTAACCAAGTGCGTCTCCTCTTGGTCCAATCTAAGGAGTTCGTCTCCTCTTTATCCAATCTAAGGAGTTCGTCTCCTTTTGGTCTAATCTTAGGAAGTTCGTATCCTCCTGGTCCAATCTAAGGAGTTCGTCTCCTTTTGGTCCACTCTAACCCTGGTTCGTGTCCTCTTGGTTCAAATCTAGGAAGTTCATTCTACTCTGGTCCAATCTAAGGAGTTCGCTCCTTTTATTCATTGTACGGAAAGTTTTTCCCCCGTCTCCTTTTGGTCCAATCTTAGGAAGTTCATCTCCTCTTGGTCCAATCTAAGGAGTTTGTCTCCACTTTATCCAATCTGAGGAATTCGTCTCCTTTTGGTCCAATCTAACCGAGTTTGTGTCCTCCTGGTCCAATCTAGGGAAGTTCGTCTCCTGTTAGTCCAATCTAAGGAGTTCGACTCCTCTTTATCTAATCGAGGGAGTTTGTCTCCTTTTGGTCCAATCTTAGGAAGTTCGTCTCCTCCTAGTCCAATCTAAGGAGTTCGTCTCCTTTTGGTCCAATCTAACCGAGTTCGTCTCCTCTTGGTCCAATCTGAGGGACTTCGTCTCCTATTGGTCCAACCTAAGGAGTTCGACTCCTTTTGGTCTAATCCTAGGAAGTTCATCTCCCCTTGGTCCAATTTAAGTATTTCGGCTTTCTTTGGTCCAATTTAACCGAGTTCGTGTCCTCTTGGTCTAATCTAAGTAGTTTGTCTCGTTTTGGTCCAATCCAACCGAGTTCGTCTCCTCTTGGTCCAATCTAGGAGAGTTCGTATCCTTTTGGTCCAATCTAAGGAAGTTCGTCTTCTCTCGGTCGAATCTAACGAATTTTGTCTCCTCGTGGTCCAATCTAAGGAGTTTTTTTTTTTTGTAAAGTGTCCATTCTAAGGAGTTCATCTCCTCTTTGTCAAATGTGAGAAGTTCGTTTCCTTTTGGTCCAATCTTTGGAAGTTCGTCTCCTCTTGGTCCAATCTAAGTAGTTCGTCTCCTCTTTATCCAATCTAAGGAGTTCGTCTCCTTTTGGTCCAATCTTAGGAAGTTCGTCTCCTCTTCGTCAAATCTAAGGACTTCATCTCCTTTTGGTCTAATCTGATCGAGTTCATCTCCTCTTGGTCCAATCTAAGGAGTTCGTCTCCTTTTGGTCCAATCTTTGGAAGTTCGTCTCCTTTTGGTACAATCTAAGGAGTTCGTCTCCTTTTTCTCCAATCTAAAGGAGTTCCTCTTCTCTTGGTCTAATCTAGGAGAGTTCGTCACCATTTAGTATAATCTAACCGAGTTCGTCTCCTCTTGGTCCAGTCTAAGAGAGTTCGTCTCCTATCGGTCCAATATAAGGAAGTTCGTCTCCTCTCGTTCCAATCTAAGAGAGTTCGTTTCCTCTGGGTTTAATATAAGGAGTTCGTCTCCTCTTGGTCCAGTCTAAGGAGTTCATCTCCTCTTGGTCCAATCTAAGGAGTTCGTCTCCTCTTTTAGCCCCCTTTCCAATCTAAGTATTCGTTCCTTTGGTCCAATCTTAGAATTTTGTAATTCTCTTGGTCCAATCTAAGGATTTCGTTCCTCTTGTCCACTACGGAGTTCGTCTACTCTTTATATCCAATGTAAGGAGTTGGTTTCCTTTTGGTCCAATCTTTGGAAACTTTAATCTCCTTTGGTCCAATCTAAGTAGTTCGTCTCCTCCTTTATCTACTCTAAGATTTAGCATCCTTTTGAATCCAATCTAAGGAAGTTTTCGTCTCTTCTTTGGTCCATCTAACGAGTTCGTCTCCTCTTGGTCCAATCTAAGGAGTTCGTCTCCTTTTGGTCCAATCTTAGGAAGTTAGTCTCCTCTTGGTCCAATCTAAGGAGTTCCTCTCCTTTTGGTCCAAATCTAACCGAGTTCGTCTCCTTTGGCTCCAATCTAACCAAATTCTTCTCATCTTCGTCCAATCTAACCGAGTTCGTCTCCTTTGGGTCCAATCTAACCTAGTTCGTCTCCTCTTGGTCCAATCTAAGGAGTTCGTCTCTTTTTGGTCCAATCTTAGGAAGTTCGCCTCCTCCTTGTCCAATCTAAGGAGTTCGTCTCCTTTTGTTGCAATCTTTGCAAGTTCGTCTACTATTGGTCTAATCTAAGGATTTCGTCTCCTTTTGGTACAATCAAGAGTTCGTCTCCTTTTGGTCCAATCTTGGGAAGTTCGTCCTCCTTTTGGTACAATCTAAGGATTCATCTCATTTTTCCTCCATCTAACGAGGCTTCCTCTTCTCTTGGTCGAATCTAGGAGAGTTCGTCACCTTTTATTATAATCTAACCTAGGGTCGTCTCCTTGGCCAGTGGCTAAGAGAGTTCGTCTCCTATCGTCCAATATAATGAAGTTCGTCTCCTCGCTTTCCAATCTAAGGTTCTTCTCTGTTTGGTCCCCTCACAATTCGTCGCCTCTTGGTCCATTCTACCGAGTTTCGTGTCCTCCTGGTCCGCAATCTAGATTCTTCTCCTCTTGGTATTCCGAATTCTAATTGTATTGGCTGCTCGTCCTCCTTTTGGTCCACCAATCTTAAGAAGTTTGTATTCTCTTGGTCCAATCTAAGGAGTTTCGTCTCCTCTTGGTCCAATCTACGGAGTTCGTCTCCTCTTTATCCAATGTAAGGAGTTTGTTTCCTTTTGGTCCAATCTTTGGAACTTTATCTCCTCTTGGTCCAATCTAAGTAGTTCGTCTCCTCTTTATCTAATCTAAGGAGTTAGCATCCTTTTGATCCAATCTTAGGAAGTTCGTCTCTTCTTGGTCCAATCTAAGGAGTTCGTCTCCTCTTGGTCGAATCCAGGGAAGTGCGTCTCCCATTGGTCCAATCTAAGGAGTTCGTCTCCTCTTTATCCAATCTAAGGAGTTCGTCTCCTTTTGGTCCAATCTTAGGCAGTTCGTTTCCTCTTGGTCCAATCTAGGGAGTTCGTCTCCTTTTGGTCCAATCTAACCGAGTTCGTCTCCTCTTGGTCCAATCTAAGGAATTCCTCTCCGCTTGGTCCAATCTAAGGAGTTCGTCTCTTCTTTATCCAATGTAAGGAGTTCGTCTCCTTTTGGTCCAATCTTTGGAAGTTCGTCTCCTCTTGGTCCAATCTAAGGAGTTCGTCTCCTCTTTATCCAATCTTAGGAGTTCGTCTCCTTTTGCTCCAATCTTAGGAAGTTCGTCTCCCCTTGGTCCAGTCTAAGGGTTCGTCTCATTTTGGTCCAATTTAACCAAGTTCGTCTCCTTTTGGTCCAATTTAAGAAGTTCGTCTCCTTTTGGTCCAATCTAACCGAGTTCGTCTCCTCTTGGTCCAATCTAAGGAGTTTGTCTCCTTTGGGTCCAATCTTTGGAAGTTCGTCTCCTCTTGGTCCAAACTAAGGAGTTCGTCTTCTCTTTATCCAATCTAGGGAGCTCGTCTCCTATTGGTCCAATTTTAGGAAGTTTGTTTCCTTTTGGTCCAATTTAAGTAGTTCGGCTTCCTTTGGTCCAATCTAAGCGAGTTCGTGTCCTCTTGGTCCAATCTAAGTGAGTTCGTCTCCTTTTGGTCCAATCTAAGGAAGTTCGTCTCCTCTTGGTCGAATCTAAGGAATTTCGTCTCCTCTTGGTCCAATCTAAGGAGTTTTTTTTTTGTTGGTAAAGTGTCCAATCTAAGGAGTTCGTCTCCTCTTTGTCCAATGTGAGGAGTTCGTTTCCTTTTGGTCCAATCATTGGAAGTTCGTCTCCTCTTTGTCCAATCTAAGTAGTTCATCTCCTCTTTATCCAATCTATGGAGTTCGTCTCCTTTTGGTCCAATCTTAGGAAGTTCGTCTCCTCTTGGTCCACTCTAAGGAGTTCATCTCCTTTTAGTCCAATCTGATCGAGTTCGTCTCCTCTTGGTCCAATCTAAGGAGTTCGTCTCCTTTTTCTCCAATCTAAACGAGTTCCTCTTCTCTTGGTCTAATCTAGGAGAGTTCGTCACCTTTTCGTATAATCTAACCGAGTTCGTCTCCACTTGGTCCAGTCTAAGAGTGTTCGTCTCCTATCGGTCCAATATAAGGAAGTTCGTCTCCTCTCGTTCCAATCTAAGGAGTCCATCTCCTTTTGGTCCAATATAACAGAGTTCGTCTCCTCTTGGTCCAATCGAACCGAGTTCGTCTCCTCTTGGTCCAATCTAAGGAGTTCATCTTCTTTTGGTCCAATCTTTGGAAGTTCGTCTCCTCTAGGTCCAATCTAATGAGTTCGTCTTCTCTTTATCCAATCTAAGGAGTTCGTCTCCTCTTTATCCAATCTTAAGAAGTTCGTCTCCTCTTGGTCCAATCTAAGGAATTTCGTCTCCTCTTGGTCCAATCTACGGAGTTCGTCTCCTCTTTATCCAATGTAAGGAGTTCGTTTCCTTTTGGTCCAATCTTTGGAACTTCATCTCCTCTTGGTCCAATCTAAGTAGTTCGTCTCCTCTTTATCTAACATAAGGAGTTCGTCTCCTTTTGATCCAATCTTAGGAAGTTCGTCTCCTCTTGGTCCAATCTAAGGTGTTCGTCTCCTTTTGGTCCAATCTTTGGTAGTTCGTTACCTTTTGGTCCAATCTAAGGAGTTCGTCTCCTTTTTGTCCAATCTAAACAAGTTACTCTCCTCTTGGTCTAACCTAGGAGAGTTCGTCACCTTTTGGTCCACTCTAACCGAGTTCGTCTCCTCTTGGTCCAATCTAAGAGAGTTCGTCTCCTATCGGTCCAATATAAGGAAGTTAGTCTCCTCTCGTTCCAATCTAAGGAGTTCGTCTCCTTTTGGTCCAATATAACAAAGTTCGTCTCCTCTTGGTCCAATCTAAGAGTGTTCGTCTCCTCTTGGTCGAATCCAAGGAAGTGCGTCCCCTATTGGTCTAATCTAGGGAAGTTTGTCTCCTCTTGGTCCTCTCTAAGGAGTTGGTCTCCTCTTTATTAAATCTAAGTAGTTCGTCTTCTTTTGGTCCAATCTTAGGAAGTTTGTCTCCTTTTGGTCCAATCTAACCGAGTTCGTCTCCTCTTGGTCCAATCTAAGGAGTTCGTCTCCTGTTGGTCCAAGCGTTGGCAGTTTTCGTCTCCTTCTTGTACAACAGGTTCGTCTCCTTTTTCTCCAATCTAAAAGATTTCCTCTTCTCCTGGTCTAATCTAGGAGAAGTTCGGCAGCCCTTTGGTATAAATCTCCCCGATTTCGTCCTCCTCGTGGTCCAGTCCAAGAGAGTTTCGTCTCCTATCAAGTCCAATATAAGGAAGTTCGTCTCCTCTCGTTCAATCTATGATTCATCTCCTTTTGGTCCAATATCACTGATCGTCTCCCCTTGGTCCAATCTCACCGAGTGTCGTCTCCTCTTGGTCCCCATCTAAGGAGTTCATCTCCTTTTGGTCCAATCTTTGGAAGTTCGTCTCCTCTTGGTCCAATCTAAGGAGTTCGTATTCTCTTTATCCAATCTAAGGAGTTCGTCTCCTCTTTATCCAATCTAAGGAGTTCGTCTCCTTTTGGTCCAATCTTAAGAAGTTTGTCTCCTCATGGTCCTATCTAAGGAATTTCGTCTCCTCGTCCAATCTACGGAGTTCGTCTCCTCTTTATCCAATGTAAGGAGTTTGTTTCCTTCTGGTCCAATCTTTGGAACTTTATCTCCTCTTGGTCCAATCTAAGTAGTTCGTCTCCTCTTTATCTAACCTAAGGAGTTAGTCTCCTTTTGATCCAATCTTAGGAAGTTCGTCTCCTCTCAGTCCAATCTAAGGAGTTCGTCTACTTTTGGTCCAATCTTTGGTAGTTCGTCTCCTTTTGGTTCAATCTAAGGAGTTCGTCTCCTTTTTGTCCAATCTAAACAAGTTCCTCTCCTCTTGGTCTAACCTAGGAGAGTTCGTCACCTTTTAGTCCAATCTAAGGAGTTCGTCTCCTCTTGGTCCAATCTAAGGAGTTCGTCACCTTTTAGTCCAATCTGATCGAGTTCGTCTCCTCTTGGTCCAATCTATGGAGCTCGTCTCCTTTTGGTCCAATCTAACCGAGTTCGTGTCCTCTTGGTCAAATCTAGGGAAGTTCATCTACTCTTGGTCCAATCTAAGGAGTTCGTCTCCTCTTTATTCATTGTAAGGAGTTCGTCTCCTTTTGGTCCAATCTTTGGAAGTTCATCTCCTCTTGGTCCAATCTAAGGAGTTTGTCTCCACTTTATCCAATCTGAGGAATTCGTCTCCTTTTGGTCCAATCTAACCGAGTTTGTGTCCTCCTGGTCCAATCTAGGGAAGTTCGTCTCCTGTTAGTCCAATCTAAGGAGTTCGACTCCTCTTTATCTAATCGAGGGAGTTTGTCTCCTTTTGGTCCAATCTTAGGAAGTTCGTCTCCTCCTAGTCCAATCTAAGGAGTTCGTCTCCTTTTGGTCCAATCTAACCGAGTTCGTCTCCTCTTGGTCCAATCTGAGGGACTTCGTCTCCTATTGGTCCAACCTAAGGAGTTCGACTCCTTTTGGTCTAATCCTAGGAAGTTCATCTCCCCTTGGTCCAATTTAAGTATTTCGGCTTTCTTTGGTCCAATTTAACCGAGTTCGTGTCCTCTTGGTCTAATCTAAGTAGTTTGTCTCGTTTTGGTCCAATCCAACCGAGTTCGTCTCCTCTTGGTCCAATCTAGGAGAGTTCGTATCCTTTTGGTCCAATCTAAGGAAGTTCGTCTTCTCTCGGTCGAATCTAACGAATTTTGTCTCCTCGTGGTCCAATCTAAGGAGTTTTTTTTTTTTGTAAAGTGTCCATTCTAAGGAGTTCATCTCCTCTTTGTCAAATGTGAGAAGTTCGTTTCCTTTTGGTCCAATCTTTGGAAGTTCGTCTCCTTTTGGTCCAATGTGTGGAGTTCGTCTCCTTTTTATCCAATCTAAGGAGTTCGTCTCCTTTTGGTCCAATCTTAGGAAGTTCGTCTCCTCTTCGTCAAATCTAAGGACTTCATCTCCTTTTGGTCTAATCTGATCGAGTTCATCTCCTCTTGGTCCAATCTAAGGAGTTCGTCTCCTTTTGGTCCAATCTTGGGAAGTTCGTCTCCTTTTGGTACAATCTAAGGAGTTCATCTCATTTTTCTCCAATCTAAACGAGTTCCTCTTCTCTTGGTCTAATCTAGGAGAGTTCGTCACCATTTAGTATAATCTAACCGAGTTCGTCTCCTCTTGGTCCAGTCTAAGAGAGTTCGTCTCCTATCAGTCCAATATAAGGAAGTTCGTCTCCTCTCGTTCCAATCTAAGGAGTTCGTCTCCTTTTGGTCCAATATAACAGAGTTCGTCTCCTCTTGGTCCAATCGAACCGAGTTCGTCTCCTCTTGGTCCAATCTAAGGAGTTCATCTTCTTTTGGTCCAATCTTTGGAAGTTCGTCTCCTCTAGGTCCAATCTAATGAGTTCGTCTTCTCTTTATCCAATCTAAGGAGTTCGTCTCCTCTTTATCCAATCTAAGGAGTTTGTCTACTTTTGGTCCAATCTTAAGAAGTTTGTATTCTCTTGGTCCAATCTAAGGAATTTCGTCTCCTCTTGGTCCAATCTACGGAGTTCATCTACTCTTTATCCAATGTAAGGAGTTTGTTTCCTTTTGGTCCAATCTTTGGAACTTTATCTCCTCTTGGTCCAATCTATGTAGTTCGTCTCCTCTTGGTCGAATCCAGGGGAAGTGCTGTCCCCATGGTCCAATCTAAAGGAGTCGTCTCCTCTTTATCAATTAGGAGTTCGTCTCCTTTTGGGCCAATCTTAGGCAGTTCGTTGACTTCTTGTGCCAATCTAGGGAGTTCGTCTCCTTTTGGTCCAATCTAACCGCGTGTCCTCCTCTGTGTCCAATCTAAGGAATTCCTCTTCAGCGTGGTCCAAATCTAAGGGCTGTCTCTTCTTTATCAATGTAAGGAGTTCGTTCTCATTTTGGTCCAATTAGAAGTTCGTCTCCTCTTGGTCAAATCTAAGGACTTCATCTCCTTTTGGTCTAATCTGATCGAGTTCATCTCCTCTTGGTCCAATCTAAGGAGTTCGTCTCCTTTTGGTCCAATCTTTGGAAGTTCGTCTCCTTTTGGTACAATCTAAGGAGTTCATCTCATTTTTCTCCAATCTAAACGAGTTCCTCTTCTCTTGGTCTAATCTAGGAGAGTTCGTCACCATTTAGTATAATCTAACCGAGTTCGTCTCCTCTTGGTCCAGTCTAAGAGAGTTCGTCTCCTATCAGTCCAATATAAGGAAGTTCGTCTCCTCTCGTTCCAATCTAAGGAGTTAATCTCCTTTTGGTCCAATATAACAGAGTTCGTCTCCTCTTGGTCCAATCTAACCGAGTTCGTGTCCTCTTGGTCCAATCTAAGGAGTTCGTCTCCTCTTTATCCAATCTAAGGAGTTTGTCTACTTTTGGTCCAATCTTAAGAAGTTTGTATTCTCTTGGTCCAATCTAAGGAATTTCGTCTCCTCTTGGTCCAATCTACGGAGTTCGTCTACTCTTTATCCAATGTAAGGAGTTTGTTTCCTTTTGGTCCAATCTTTGGAACTTTATCTCCTCTTGGTCCAATCTAAGTAGTTCGTCTCCTCTTTATCTAATCTAAGGAGTTAGCATCCTTTTGATCCAATCTTAGGAAGTTCGTCTCTTCTTGGTCCAATCTAAGGAGTTCGTCTCCTCTTGGTCGAATCCAGGGAAGTGCGTCTCCCATTGGTCCAATCTAAGGAGTTCGTCTCCTCTTTATCCAATCTAAGGAGTTCGTCTCCTTTTGGTCCAATCTTAGGCAGTTCGTTTCCTCTTGGTCCAATCTAGGGAGTTCGTCTCCTTTTGGTCCAATCTAACCGAGTTCGTCTCCTCTTGGTCCAATCTAAGGAATTCCTCTCCGCTTGGTCCAATCTAAGGAGTTCGTCTCTTCTTTATCCAATGTAAGGAGTTCGTCTCCTTTTGGTCCAATCTTTGGAAGTTCGTCTCATCTTGGTCCAATCTAAGGAGTTCGTCTCCTCTTTATCCAATCTTAGGAGTTCGTCTCCTTTTGGTCCAATCTTAGGAAGTTCGTCTCCCCTTGGTCCAATCTAAGGGTTCCTCTCATTTTGGTCCAATTTAACCAAGTTCGTCTCCTTTTGGTCCAATTTAAGAAGTTCGTCTCCTTTTGGTCCAATCTAACCGAGTTCGTCTCCTCTTGGTCCAATCTAAGGAGTTTGTCTCCTTTGGGTCCAATCTTTGGAAGTTCGTCTCCTCTTGGTCCAAACTAAGGAGTTCGTCTTCTCTTTATCCAATCTAGGGAGCTCGTCTCCTATTGGTCCAATTTTAGGAAGTTCGTTTCCTTTTGGTCCAATTTAAGTAGTTCGGCTTCCTTTGGTCCAATCTAAGCGAGTTCGTGTCCTCTTGGTCCAATCTAAGTGAGTTCGTCTCCTTTTGGTCCAATCTAAGGAAGTTCGTCTCCTCTTGGTCGAATCTAAGGAATTTCGTCTCCTCTTGGTCCAATCTAAGGAGTTTTTTTTTTGTTGGTAAAGTGTCCAATCTAAGGAGTTCGTCTCCTCTTTGTCCAATGTGAGGAGTTCGTTTCCTTTTGGTCCAATCATTGGAAGTTCGTCTCCTCTTTGTCCAATCTAAGTAGTTCATCTCCTCTTTATCCAATCTATGGAGTTCGTCTCCTTTTGGTCCAATCTTAGGAAGTTCGTCTCCTCTTGGTCCACTCTAAGGAGTTCATCTCCTTTTAGTCCAATCTGATCGAGTTCGTCTCCTCTTGGTCCAATCTAAGGAGTTCGTCTCCTTTTGGTACAATCTAAGGAGTTCGTCTCCTTTTTCTCCAATCTAAACGAGTTCCTCTTCTCTTGGTCTAATCTAGGAGAGTTCGTCACCTTTTCGTATAATCTAACCGAGTTCGTCTCCACTTGGTCCAGTCTAAGAGAGTTCGTCTCCTATCGGTCCAATATAAGGAAGTTCGTCTCCTCTCGTTCCAATCTAAGGAGTCCATCTCCTTTTGGTCCAATATAACAGAGTTCGTCTCCTCTTGGTCCAATCGAACCGAGTTCGTCTCCTCTTGGTCCAATCTAAGGAGTTCATCTTCTTTTGGTCCAATCTTTGGAAGTTCGTCTCCTCTAGGTCCAATCTAATGAGTTCGTCTTCTCTTTATCCAATCTAAGGAGTTCGTCTCCTCTTTATCCAATCTTAAGAAGTTCGTCTCCTCTTGGTCCAATCTAAGGAATTTCGTCTCCTCTTGGTCCAATCTACGGAGTTCGTCTCCTCTTTATCCAATGTAAGGAGTTCGTTTCCTTTTGGTCCAATCTTTGGAACTTCATCTCCTCTTGGTCCAATCTAAGTAGTTCGTCTCCTCTTTATCTAACATAAGGAGTTCGTCTCCTTTTAATCCAATCTTAGGAAGTTCGTCTCCTCTTGGTCCAATCTAAGGTGTTCGTCTCCTTTTGGTCCAATCTTTGGTAGTTCGTTACCTTTTGGTCCAATCTAAGGAGTTCGTCTCCTTTTTGTCCAATCTAAACAAGTTACTCTCCTCTTGGTCTAACCTAGGAGAGTTCGTCACCTTTTGGTCCACTCTAACCGAGTTCATCTCCTCTTGGTCCAATCTAAGAGAGTTCGTCTCCTATCGGTCCAATATAAGGAAGTTAGTCTCCTCTCGTTCCAATCTAAGGAGTTCGTCTCCTTTTGGTCCAATATAACAAAGTTCGTCTCCTCTTGGTCCAATCTAAGAGTGTTCGTCTCCTCTTGGTCGAATCCAAGGAAGTGCGTCCCCTATTGGTCTAATCTAGGGAAGTTTGTCTCCTCTTGGTCCTCTCTAAGGAGTTGGTCTCCTCTTTATTAAATCTAAGTAGTTCGTCTTCTTTTGGTCCAATCTTAGGAAGTTTGTCTCCTTTTGGTCCAATCTAACCGAGTTCGTCTCCTCTTGGTCCAATCTAAGGAGTTCGTCTCCTTTGGATCCAATCTTTGGAAGTTCATCTCCTTTTGATCCAATCTCAGGAGTTCGTCTCCTTTTGTTCCAATCTATACGAGTTCCTCTCCTCTTAGTCTAATCTGGGAGAGTTCGTCTCCTTTTGGTCCAATCTAACCTAGTTCGTGTCATCTCGGTCCAATATAAGGAAGTTCGTCTCCTCTTGGTCCATTCTAAAAGAGTTCGTCTCCTATCATTCCAATATAAGGAAGTTCGTCTCCTGTAGTTCCATTCTAATGAGTTCATCTCCTTTTGGTCTAATATAACAGAGTTCGTCTCCTCTTGGTCCAATCTAAGGAGTTCGTCTCCTCTTTATCCAATGTAAGGAGTTCGTCTCCTTTTGGTCCAATCTTTGGAAGTTCGTCTCCTCTTGGTCCAATCTAAGGAAGTTCGTCTCCTCTTCATCCAATCTAAGGAGTTCGTCTCCTTTTGGTCCAATCTTAGAAAGTTCATCTCCTCTTGGTCCAATCTAAGGAGCTCGTCTACTTTTGGTCCAATCTAACCGAGTTCGTGTCCTCTTGTTCCAAATCTAAGGCATCCTTCCTCTTGGGTCCAATCAAGGAGTTCGTATCTTTCTTATACAATGTAAGGAGTCGTCTCCTTTGGTCCATCTTTGAAGTTCGTATCATCTTGGCCAATCTATGGAGTTCTTCTCCTCTTTATCCAATCTTAGGAGTCCGTCTCCTTTTGGTCCAATCTTAGGAAGTTCGTCTCCTCTTGGTCCAATATAAGGAGTTCGTCTCATTTTGGTCCAATTTAATCGAGTTCGTCTCCTCTTGGTCCAATTTAAGAAGTTCGTCTCCTTTTGGTCCAATCTAACCGAGTTCGTCTCCTCTTGGTCCAATCTAAGGAGTTTGTCTCCTTTGGGTCCAATCTTTGGAAGTTCGTCTCCTCTTGGTCCAAACTAAGGAGTTCGTCTTCTCTTTATCCAATCTAGGGAGCTCGTCTCCTATTGGTCCAATTTTAGGAAGTTCGTTTCCTTTTGGTCCAATTTAAGTAGTTCGGCTTCCTTTGGTCCAATCTAAGCGAGTTCGTGTCCTCTTGGTCCAATCTAAGTGAGTTCGTCTCCTTTTGGTCCAATCTAAGGAAGTTCGTCTCCTCTTGGTCGAATCAAATGAATTTCGTCTCCTCTTGGTCCAATCTAAGGAGTTTTTTTTTTGTTGGTAAAGTGTCCAATCTAAGGAGTTCGTCTCCTCTTTGTCCAATGTGAGGAGTTCGTTTCCTTTTGGTCCAATCATTGGAAGTTCGTCTCCTCTTTGTCCAATCTAAGTAGTTCGTCTCCTCTTTATCCAATCTATGGAGTTCGTCTCCTTTTGGTCCAATCTTAGGAAGTTCGTCTCCTCTTGGTCCACTCTAAGGAGTTCATCTCCTTTTAGTCCAATCTGATCGAGTTCGTCTCCTCTTGGTCCAATCTAAGGAGTTCGTCTCCTTTTTCTCCAATCTAAACGAGTTCCTCTTCTCTTGGTCTAATCTAGGAGAGTTCGTCACCTTTTCGTATAATCTAACCGAGTTCGTCTCCACTTGGTCCAGTCTAAGAGTGTTCGTCTCCTATCGGTCCAATATAAGGAAGTTCGTCTCCTCTCGTTCCAATCTAAGGAGTCCATCTCCTTTTGGTCCAATATAACAGAGTTCGTCTCCTATTGGTCCAATCTAACCGAGTTCGTCTCCTCTTGGTCCAATCTAAGGAGTTCATCTTCTTTTGGTCCAATCTTTGGAAGTTCGTCTCCTCTTGGTCCAATCTAATGAGTTCGTCTTCTCTTTATCCAATCTAAGGAGTTCGTCTCCTCTTTATCCAATCTTAAGAAGTTCGTCTCCTCTTGGTCCAATCTAAGGAATTTCGTCTCCTCTTGGTCCAATCTACGGAGTTCGTCTCCTCTTTATCCAATGTAAGGAGTTCGTTTCCTTTTGGTCCAATCTTTGGCACTTATTGGACTCCTTGGTCAATCTACGTAGTTCGTCTCCTCTTTAGCTAAAATAAGGAGTCGTCTACTTTTGATCAATCTTGAGTTCGTCTTCCTATTGTAAATCTAAGGTGTTCGTGTCCTTTTGGTACAAATCTTTGGTAGTTTCGTTACCTTTGGCCCAATCTAAGGAGTTCGTCTCCTTTTTGTCCAATCTAAACAGGTTACTCTCCTCTTGGTCTAACCTAGGAGAGTTCGTCACCTTTTGGTCCACTCTAACCGAGTTCGTCTCCTCTTGGTCCAATCTAAGAGAGTTCGTCTCCTAACGGTCCAATATAAGGAAGTTAGTCTCCTCTCGTTCCAATCTAAGGAGTTCGTCTCCTTTTGGTCCAATATAACAAAGTTCGTCTCCTCTTGGTCCAATCTAAGAGTGTTCGTCTCCTCTTGGTCGAATCCAAGGAAGTGCGTCCCCTATTGGTCTAATCTAGGGAAGTTCGTCTCCTCTTGGTCCTATCTAAGGAGTTGGTCTCCTCTTTATCCAATCTAAGTAGTTCGTCTTCTTTTGGTCCAATCTTAGGAAGTTTGTCTCCTTTTGGTCCAATCTAACCGAGTTCGTCTCCTCTTGGTCCAATCTAAGGAGTTCGTCTCCTTTGGGTCCAATCTTTGGAAGTTCGTCTCCTTTTGATCCAATCTCAGGAGTTCGTCTCCTTTTAGTCCAATCTATACGAGTTCCTCTCCTCCTAGTCTAATCTGGGAGAGTTCGTCTCCTTTTGGTCCAATCTAACCTAGTTCGTGTCATCTCGGTCCAATATAAGGAAGTTCGTCTCCTCTTGGTCCATTCTAAAAGAGTTCGTCTCCTATCATTCCAATATAAGGAAGTTCGTCTCCTGTAGTTCCATTCTAATGAGTTCATCTCCTTTTGGTCTAATATAACAGAGTTCGTCTCCTCTTGGTCCAATCTAAGGAGTTCGTCTCCTCTTTATCCAATGTAGGAGTTCGTTCTCCTTTTGGTCCATCTTGGGAAGTTCGTCTCCTCTGGTCCAATCAAGGAAGGTCGTTCTCTCATCTGCATCCAAATCGAAGGAGGCGTATTCCTTTTGGTCCACTCTTGGAAGTTCGTCTCCTCTTGCTTTGGTTAGTCCAATAAAGGAGATCGTCTCCTCTTCGTCCATTCTAAGGAGTTCGTGTCCTCTTGCTCGAATCTAAGGAAGTGCGTCTCCTCTTGGTCCAATCTAAGGAGTTCGTCTCCTCTTTATCCAATCTAAGGATTTTGTCTCCTTTTGATCCAATCTTAGGAAGTTCGTCTTCTCTTTATCCAATGTAAGGAGTTCGTCTCCTATTGGTCCAATCTCTGGAAGTTCGTCTCCTCTTGGTCCAATCTAAGGAGTTCGTTTCCTTTTGGTCCAATCAAGGAGTTCGTCTCCTTTTGCTCCAATCTAAATGAGTTCGTGTCCTCCCTGTCCAATCTAGGGAAGTGCGCCCCCTCTTGGTCCAATCTATGGAGTTCATCTCCTATTTATCCAATGTAAGCTGTTCGTCTCCTTTTGGTCTAATCTCTGGAAGTTCGTCTCCTCTTGGTCCAATCTAGGAGTTCGTATCCTTTCGCTCCAATCTAACCGAGTTCGTGTCCTCTTGGTCCAATCTAGGGAAGTTCGTCTCCTCTTGGTCCAATCTAAGGGGTTCGTTTCCTCTTTATCCAATCTAAGGAGTTCGTCTCCTCTCGTTTCAATCAAAGGAGTTCGTCTCCTTTTGGTCCAATATAACAGACTTCTCCTCCTCTTGGTCCAATCTAGGAGAGTTCGTCTCCTTTTGGTCCAATCTAAGAGAGTTCGTCTCGTTTTGGTCCAATCTAACCGAGTTCGTCTCCTCTTGGTCCAATCTAAGAGGGTTCGTCTCCTCTTGGTCCAATCTAAAAGAGTTCATCTCCTCTCGGTCCATTCTAACGAGTTCGTCTCCTTTTCGTCCAATATAGCAGAGTTCGTCTCCTCTTGGTCCAATCTAAGAGAGTTCGTCTCCTCTTGGTCAAATCTAAGGAAGTGCGTCTCCTCTTGGTCCAATCTAAGGAGTTCGTCTCCTCTTTATCCAATATAAGGAGTTCTTCTCCTTTTGGTCCAATCTTTGGAAGTACGTCTCCTCTTGGTCCAATCTAAAGAGTTCGTCTCCTCTTCATCCAATCTAAGGAGTTCGTCTCCGTTTGATCCAATCTTGGGAAGTTCGTCTGCTCATGGTCCAATCTAAGGAGTTCGTCTCCTCTTTATCCAATCTAAGGAATTCGTCTCCTCTCTTTTCAATCTAAGGAGTTCATCTCCTTTTGGTCCAATCTAGGAGTTCGTCTCCTTTTGCTCCAGTCTAACCGAGTTAGTGTCCTCTTTGTTCAATCTAAGGAAGTTCGTCTCCCCTTGGTCCTATCTAAAGGGTTCGTCTCCTCTTTTCCAATGAAAGGAGTTCGTCTCCTCTCTTTTCAATCTAAGGAGTTCGTCTCCTTTTAGTCCAATATGACAGAGTTCTCCTCCTCTTGGTCCAATCTAGGAGAGTTCGTCTCCTTTTGGTCCAATCTAAGAGTGTTCGTCTTGTTTTGGGACAATCTAACCGAGTTCGTCTCCTCTTGGTCCAATCTAAGAGGGTTCGTCTCCTCTTGGTCCAATCTAAAAGAGTTCGTCTCCTCTCGTTCCATTCTAACGAGTTCGTCTCCTTTTGGTCCAATATAACAGTGTTCGTCTCCTCTTGGTCCAATCTAAGGAGTTCGTCTCCTCTTTATCCAATCTAAGGTGTTCGTCTCCTTTTGGTCCAATCTTAGGAAGTTCGTCTCCTCTTCGTCCAATCGAAGGAGGTCGTCTCCCTTCGGTCCAATCCTAGCAAGTTCGTCTCCTCTTGTTCCAGTTTAAGTACTTCTTGTCCTTTTGGTCCAATCAAATCGAGTTCTTATCCTCCTGGTCCAATCAAAGGAGTTCGTCTCCTTTTGGTCCAATCTTTGGAAGTTCGTCTCCTCTTGGTCCAATATAAGGAGTTTGCCTCCTCTTTATCCAATCTAAGGAGTTCCTTTCCTTTTGCTACAATCTTAGGAAGTTCGTCTCCTCTTGGTCCAATCTAAGGAGTTCGTCTCCTTTTGGTCCAATCTAACCGAGTTAGTCTCCTCTTCGTCCAATCTAAGAGAGTTCGTCTCCTTTTGGTCTAATCTAAGGAAGTGTGTCTCCTCTTGGTCCAATCTAAGGAGTTCGTCTCCTCATTTATCCAATGAAAGAGTTCGTCTCTTTTGTCCAATCTTGGAAGTTCGTTCTCCTCTTGGTCCAATCTAAGGATTCTGTCCTCCTCTTATCAAATCTAAGGAGTTCCTCTCCTTTTGGCCAATCTTAGAAGTTCGTCTCCTCTGGTCCAATCTAAGGAGTTCGTCTCCTTTTGGTCACTCTAACAGAGTAGTCTCCTCTTTGTCCAATCTAAGAGAGTTCGTATACTTGTGGTCGAATCTGAATGAAGGTGTCTCCTCTTGGCCATATAAGGAGTTCGTCTCCTCATGGTCCAATCTAAGGATTTCATCTCCTTTTGGTCCAATCTTAGGAAGTTCGTCTCCTCTTGGTCCAATCTAAGGAGTTCGTCTCCCTTCGTTATAATCCTAGCAAGTTTGTCTCCTCTTTTTCCAGTTTAAGTAGTTCGTCTCCTTTTGGTCCAATCTAAACGAGTTCGTCTCCTAATGGTCCGATATATGGAAGTTCGTCTCCTCTTGTTCTATTCTAAGGGGTTCGTCTCCTCTTTATCCAATCTAAGGAGTTCGTCTCCTCTCGTTTGAATCTAAGGAGTTCGTCTCCTTTTGGTCCAATATAACAGAGTTCTCCTCCTCTTGGTCCAACTAAGAGAGTTTGTCTCCTCTTGCTCCAATCTAAGGAGTTCGTTGCCCTTCATTCCAATCCTAGCAAGTTCATCACCTCTTGTTCCAGTTTAAGTAGTTCGTGTCCTTTTGGTCCAATCTAATCGATTTCGTATCCACTTGGTCCAATCTAACCGAGTTCGTCTCCTATTGGTCGAATCTAAGAAAGTGCATCTCCTCTTGGTCCAATCTAAGGAGTTCGACTCCTCTTTATCCAATGTAAACAGTTCGTCTGCTTTTGCTCCAATCTCTGGAAGTTCATCTCCTCTTGGTCCAATCTAGGAGTTCGTTTGCTTTTGCTCCAATCTAACCGAGTTCGTGTCCTCTTGGTCCAATCTAGGGAAGTTCGTCACCTCTTGGTCCAATCTAAGGGGCTCGTGTCCTCTTTATCCAATCTAAGGAGTTCGTCCCCTCTCGTTTCAATCAAAGGAGTTCGTCTCCTTTTGCTCCAGTCTAATCGAGTTCGTGTCCTCTTGGTCCAATCTAGGGAAGTTCGTATCCCCTTGGTCCTATGTAAGGGGTTCTTCTCCTCTTTATCCAATCTAAGGAGTTCGTCTCCTCTCTTTTCAATCTAAGGAGTTCGTCTCCTTTTAGTCCAATATAACAGAGTTCTCCACCTCTTGGTCCAATCTAGGAGACTTCGTCTCCTTTTGGTCCAATCTAAGAGAGTTCATCTCGTTTTGGGCCAATCTAACCGAGTTCGTCTCCTCTTGGTCCAATCTAAGAGGGTTCGTCTCCTCTTGGTCCAATCTAAAAGAGTTCATCTCCTCTCGTTCGATTCTAACGAGTTCGTCTCCTTTTGGTCCAATATAACAGAGCTCGTGTCTTCTTGGTCCAATCTAAGGAGTTCATCACCTCTTTATCTAATGTAAGGAGTTCATATCCTTTTGGTCCAATCTTTGGAAGTTCGACTCCTCTTGGTCCAATCTAGGGAAGTTCGTCTCCTCTTCATCCAAACTAAGGAGTTCGTCTCTTTTTGGTCCAATCTTGGGAAGTTCGTCTCCTCTTGGTCCAATCTAAGGAGATCGTCTCCTCTTGGTCCAATCTAAGGAGTTCGTGTCCTCTTGGCCAAATCTAGGGAAGTTCGTCTCCTCTTGGTCCAATCTAAGAAGTTCGTCTGCTCTTTATCCACAAAAAAAAAAAAAAAAGTAAGGAGTTAGTCTCCTTTGGTCCAATCTCTGGGAAGTTTGTCTCCTCTTCGGTCAAATCTAAGAAGCTTTGTCTACTCTTTAGCCATCTAAGGAGTCCCTCCTTTGGTCCAAGCGCTAGGAAGTCAGTCTCCTCTTGGTCCAATCTAAGGAGTTCGTCTCCTTTTGGTCCAATCTAACCGAGTTAGTCTCCTCTTCGTCCAATCTAAGAGAGTTCGTCTCTTTTTGGTCTAATCTAAGGAAGTGTGTCTCCTCTTGGTCCAATCTAAGGAGTTCGTCTCCTCTTTATCCAATGTAAGGAGTTCGTCTCCTTTTGGTCCAATCTTTGGAGGTTCGTCTCGTCTTCGTCCAATCTACGGAGTTCGTCTTCTTTTCATCAGATCTAAGGAGTTCGTCTCCTTTTGGTCCAATCTTGGGAAGTTCGTCTCCACTTGGTCCAATCTAAGGATATCGTCTCCTTTTGGTCCAATCTAACCGAGTTTGTGTCCTCTTGGTCCAATCTAGGGAAGTTCGTCTCCTCTTGGTCCAATCTAAGTGGTTCGTCTCCTCCTTATCCAATCCAAGGAATTCGTCTCCTTTTGGCCTAATCTAAGGAGTTTGTCTCCTTTTAGTCTAATCTTAGGAAGTTCGTCTCCTCTTGGTCCAATCTAAGGAGTTCGTCTCCTTTTGGTCCAATCTAACCGAGTTAGTCTCCTCTTTGTCCAATCTAAGAGAGTTCGTCTCCTTTTGGTCGAATCTAAGGAAGTGTGTCTCCTCTTGGTCCAATCTAAGGAGTTCGTCTCCTCTTTATCCAATGTAGGGAGTTCGTCTCCTTTTGGTCCAATATTTGGAGGTTCGTCTCGTCTTGGTCTAATCTAAGGAGTTCGTTTTCTTTTCATCCAATCTAAGGAGTTCGTCCCCTTTTGGTCCAATCTTGGGAAGTTCGTCTCCTCTTGGTCCAATCTAAGCATATCGTCTCCTTTAGGTCCAATCTAACCGAGTTCGTTTCCTCTTGGTCCAATCTAGGGAAGTCCGTCTCCTCTTGGTCCAATCTAAGTGGTTCGTCTCCTCTTTATCCAATCCAAGGAATTCGTGGCCTTTTGGTCCAATCTAAGGAGTTTGTCTCCTTTTGGTCCAATCTTAGGAAGTTCGTCACCTCTTGGTCCAATCTAAGGAGTTCGTCTCCTTTTGGTCCAATCTAACCGAGTTAGTCTCCTCTTCGGCCAATCTAAGAGAGTTTGTCTCCTTTTGGTCTAATCTAAGGAAGTGTGTCTCCTCTTGGTCCAATCTAAGGAGTTCGTCTCCTTTAGGTCCAATCTAAGGAGTTCGTCTCCTTTTGGTCCAATCCTTGGAAGTTCGTCTCCTCTTGGTCCAATTTAAGTAGTTCGGCTCCTTTTGGTCCAATCTAACCGAGTTCGTGTCCTCTTTGTCCAATCTAAGTAGTTCGTCTCATTTTGGTTCAATCTAACCGAGTTCGTCTCCTCTTGGTTTAATCTAGGAGAGTTCGTGTCCTTTTGGTCCAATCTAAGGAAGTTTGTCTCGTCTTGGTCAAATCTAAGGAAGTTCGTCTCCTCTTGGTCCAATCTAACGAGTTCCCTATCCTCTGGGTCTATTAGGAGAGTTCGTTCCCCTTTTGGTCCATTTACGAGCTTGTCTCCCTGGTCCAACCTAGGAGGAGTTAATATCCTTTTGTTCCAATCTAGGAATGTTGTCTCCTTTGGCGAATTTGAGAAGTCGCCTCCTCTGGTCCAATCTAAGGAGTTCGTCTCCTCTTTATCCATTGTAAAGAGTTCGTCTTCTTTTGGTCCAATCTTTGGAAGTTCATCTCCTCTTGGTCCAATCTAAGGAGTTTGTCTCCTCTTTATCCAATCTAAGGAATTCGTCTCCTTTTGGTCCAATCTTAGGAAGTTCGCCTCCTCTTGGTCCAATCTAAGGAGTTCGTGGCCTTTTGGTCCAATCTAAGGAGTTTGTCTCCTTTTGGTCAAATCTTAGGAAGTTCGTCACCTCTTGGTCCAATCTGAGGAGTTCGTCTCCTTTTGGTCCAATCAACCGATTAGTCTCATCTTAGTCCAATATAGAGAGTTCGTCTCTTGTGGTCTAATCTAAGGAAGGGGGTCTCCTTGGTCCAATCTAAGGAGTTCGTCTCCTCTTTATCCAATGTAAGGAGTTCGTCTCCTTTTGGTCCAATCTTTGGAGGTTCGTCTCGTCTTCGTCCAATCTACGGAGTTCGTCTTCTTTTCATCAGATCTAAGGAGTTCGTCTCCTTTTGGTCCAATCTTGGGAAGTTCGTCTCCACTTGGTCCAATCTAAGGATATCGTCTCCTTTTGGTCCAATCTAACCGAGTTTGTGTCCTCTTGGTCCAATCTAGGGAAGTTCGTCTCCTCTTGGTCCAATCTAAGTGGTTCGTCTCCTCCTTATCCAATCCAAGGAATTCGTCTCCTTTTGGCCTAATCTAAGGAGTTTGTCTCCTTTTAGTCTAATCTTAGGAAGTTCGTCTCCTCTTGGTCCAATCTAAGGAGTTCGTCTCCTTTTGGTCCAATCTAACCGAGTTAGTCTCCTCTTCGTCCAATCTAAGAAAGTTCGTCTCCTTTTGGTCGAATCTAAGCAAGTGTGTCTCATCTTGGTCCAATCTAAGGAGTTCGTCTCCTCTTTATCCAATGTAGGGAGTTCGTCTCCTTTTGGTCCAATATTTGGAGGTTCGTCTCGTCTTGGTCTAATCTAAGGAGTTCGTTTTCTTTTCATCCAATCTAAGGAGTTCGTCCCCTTTTGGTCCAATCTTGGGAAGTTCGTCTCCTCTTGGTCCAATCTAAGCATATCGTCTCCTTTAGGTCCAATCTAACCGAGTTCGTTTCCTCTTGGTCCAATCTAGGGAAGTTCGTCTCCTCTTGGTCCAATCTAAGTGGTTCCTCTCCTCTTTATCCAATCCAAGGAATTCGTGGCCTTTTGGTCCAATCTAAGGAGTTTGTCTCCTTTTGGTCCAATCTTAGGAAGTTCGTCACCTCTTGGTCCAATCTAAGGAGTTCGTCTCCTTTTGGTCCAATCTAACCGAGTTAGTCTCCTCTTCGTCCAATCTAAGAGAGTTCGTCTCCTTTTGGTCGAATCTAAGGAAGTGTGTCTCCTCTTGGTCCAATCTAAGGAGTTCGTCTCCTCTTTATCCAATGTAAGGAGTTCGTCTCCTTTTGGTCCAATCTTTGGAGGTTCGTCTCGTCTTGGTCCAATCTAAGGAGTTCGTCTTCTTTTCATTCAATCTAAGGAGTTCGTCCCCTTTTGGTCCAATCTTGGGAAGTTCGTCTCCTCTTGGTCCAATCTAAGTGGTTCGTCTCCTCTTTATCCAATCCAAGGAATTCGTGGCCTTTTGGTCCAATCTAAGGAGTTTGTCTCCTTTTGGTCAAATCTTAGGAAGTTCGTCTCCTCTTGGTCCAATCTAAGGAGTTCGTCTCCTTTTGGTCCAATCTAACCGAGTTCATCTCCTCTTGGTCCAATCTAAGGAGTTCGTCTCCTTTGGGTCCAATCCTTGGAAGTTCGTCTCCTCTTGGTCCAATTTAAGTAGTTCGGCTCCTTTTGGTCCAATCTAACCGAGTTCGTGTCCTCTTTGTCCAATCTAAGTAGTTCGTCTCATTTTGGTTCAATCTAACCGAGTTCGTCTCCTCTTGGTTTAATCTAGGAGAGTTCGTGTCCTTTTGGTCCAATCTAAGGAAGTTTGTCTCGTCTTGGTCAAATCTAAGCAAGTTCGTCTCCTCTTGGTCCAATCTAAACGAGTTCCTCTCCTCTTGGTCTAATTTAGGAGAGTTCGTCACCTTTTGGTCCAATTTAACCGAGCTTGTCTCCTCTTGGTCCAACCTAGGAGAGTTCATCTCCTTTTGGTCCAATCTATGAAAGTTCGTCTCCTCTTGGTCGAATTTGAGGAAGTTCGCCTCCTCTTGGTCCAATCTAAGGAGTTCGTCTCCTCTTTATCCATTGTAAAGAGTTCGTCTTCTTTTGGTCCAATCTTTGGAAGTTCATCTCCTCTTGGTCCAATCTAAGGAGTTCGTCTCCTCTTTATCCAATATAAGGAATTCGTCTCCTTTTGGTCCAATCTTAGGAAGTTCACCTCCTCTTGGTCCAATCTAAGGTAGTTCGTCTGCTGTTGGTCCAATCTAAGGAGTTCGTCTGCTCTTCATCCAATCTAAGGAAGTTCGTCTCCTCTTCGTCGAATCTAAGGAAGTTCGTCTCCTCTTGGTCCAATCTAAGGACTTCGTCTCCTATTTATCCAATGTAAGGAGTTCGTCTCCTTTTGGTCCAATCTTTGGAAGTTCGTCTCCTCTTGGTCCCATCTAAGGAGTTCGTGTCCTTTTGGTCCAATCTAACTGAGTTCGTGTCCTCTTGGTCCAATCTAGGGAAGTTCATCTCCTCTTGGCAATCTAAGGGGTTCGTCTCCTCTTTATCCAATCTAAGGAGTTCGTCTCCTTTTGGTCCAATCTTAGGAAGTTCGTCTCGTCTTGGTCCAATCTAAGGAGCTCGTCACCTTTTGGTCCAATCTAACCGAGTTCGTGTCCTCTTGGTCCAATCTAAGGAGTTCGTCTCCTTTTGTTCCAAACATAGGAAGTTCTCTCCTCTTTATCCAATCTAAGCAGTTCGTCTCGTTTTGGTCAAATCATAGGAAGTTCGTCTCCTCTTGGTCCAATCTATGGAGCCCGTCTCCTTTTGGTCCAATCTAATCAAGTTCGTGTCCTCTTGGTTCAATCTAGGGAAGTTCGTCTCCTCTTGGTCCGTCCCCTTTTGGTCCAAACATAGGAAGTTCGTCTCCTCTTTATCCAATCTAAGGAATTCGTCTCCTTTTGGTCCAATCTTAGGAAGTTCGTCTCCTCTTGGTCCAATCTAAGGAGCTCGACTCTTTTTGGTCCAATCTAGCCGAGTTCGTCTTCTATTGGTCGAATCAGAAGGACTTCATCTCGTCTTGCTCCAATCTAAGGAGTTCGTCTACTTTTGGTCCAATCGTAGGAAGTTCGTCACCTCTTGGTCTAATTTAAGTAGTTCGGCTCCATTTGGTCCAATCTAACCAAGTTCGTGTCCTCTTGGTCCAATCTAAGTAGTTCGTCTCGTTTTGGTCCAATCTAGGGAAGTTCATCTCCTCTTGGCCAATCTAAGGGGTTCGTCACCTCTTTATCCAATCTAAGTAGTTCGTCTCCTCTCGTTTCAATATAAGGAGTTCGTCTCCTTTTGGTCCGATATAAGTGAGTTCTCCTCATCTTGGTCCAATCTAATAGAGTTCGTGTCCTCTTGGTCGAATATAAGGAAGTTCGTCTCCTCTTGGTCCAATCTAAGGAGTTCGTCTCCTCTTTATGCAAGGTAAGGAGTTCGTCTCCTTTTGCTCCAATCTTTGGAAGTTCGTCTCCTCTTGGTCCAATCTAAGGAGTTCGTCTCCTCTTTATCCAATCAAAGGAGTTTGTCTCCTTTTGGTCCAATCTTAGGAAGTTCGTCTCCTCTTGTTCCAATTTAATGAGCTCGTCTGCTTTTGGTCTAATCTAACCGAGTTCGTGTCCTCTTGGTCCAATCTAGGGAAGTTTGTCCCCTCTTGGTCCAATCTAAGGAGTTCATCTCCTCTTTATCCAATCTAAGGAGTTCGTCTCCTTTTGGTCCAATCTTAGGAAGTTCGTCTCCTGTTGTTCCAATTTAAGGAGCTCGTCTCTTTTTGGTCCAATCTAACCGAGTTCGTGTCCTCTTGGTCCAATCTAGGGAAGATTGTCTCCTCTTGGTCCAATCGAAGGACTTCGTCTCCTCTTTATCCAATCTAAGGAGTTCGTCTCCATTTGGTCCAATCGAAGGAGTTCGTCTTCCTTCGGTCCAATCCTAGCAAGTTCGTCTCCTCTTGTTCCAATCAAAGGAGTTCGTCTCCTTTTGGTCCAATCTAAACGAGTTCCACTCCTCTGGGTCTAATCTAGGAGAGTTCATCACCTTTTGGTCCAATCATACTGAGTACGTCTCCTCTTGGTCCAATCTAATGTGATCGTCTCCTCTTTATCCAAAGTAAGGAGTTCGTCTCCTTTTGGTCCAATCTTACCGAGTTCGTCTACTGTTGGTCCAATCAAAAAGGGTTCGTCTCTTATCGGTCCAATCTAAGGAAGTTCGTCTCCTCTCATTCCATTCTTCGTCTCCTTTTGGTCCAATATAACAGAGTTTGTCTCATCTTGGTCCAATCTAAGACAGTACGTCTCCTCTTGGTCTAATCAAAGGAAGTGCGACTCCTCTTGCTGCAATGTAAGGTGTTCGTCTCCTCTTTATCCAATGTAAGGAGTTCGTCTCGTTTTGGTCCAATCTTTGGACGTTCGTCTCCTCTTGGTCCAATCTAAGGAGATTGTCTCATTTTGCTCCAATCTAACCGAGTTCGTGTTCTTTTGAACCAATGTAGGGAAGTTCGTCTCCTCTAGGTCCAATCTAAGGGGTTCGTCACCTCTTTATCCAATCTAAGGAGTTCGTCTCCTCTCGTTTCAATCTAAGGAGTTCGTCTCCTTTTAGTCCGATATAACTGAGTTCTCCTCCTCTTAGTCCAATCTAATTGAGTTCGTGTCCTCTTGGTCGAATATAAGGAAGTTCGTCTCCTCTTGGTCCAATCAAAGGAGATCGTTTCCTTTTGCTACAATCTAACCGAGTTCGCGTCCTCTTGGACCAATGTAGGGAAGTTCGTCTCCTCTAGGTCCAATCTAAGGGGTTCGTCACCTCTTTATCCAATCTAAAGAGTTCGTCTCCTCTCGTTTCAATCGAAGGAGTTCGTCTCCTTTTGGTCCGATATAACTGAGTTCTCCTCCTCTTGGTCCAATCTAATAGAGTTCGTGTCCTCTTGGTCGAATGTAAGGAAGGTCATCTCCTCTTGGTCCAATCTAAGGAGTTCGTCTCCTCTTTATGCAATGTAAGGAATTCGTCTTCTTTTGCTCCAATCTTGGGAAGTTCGTCTCCTCTAGGTCCAATCTAAGGGGTTCGTCACTCTTATCCAATGTGAGGAGTTCGTCTCCTCTCGTTCTCAATCTAAGGAGTTCGTCTCCCTTTTGGCCGATATAATGAGTTCTCCTCCTCTTGAGCCAATCTATGAGTTCGTGCACTCTTGGGGTGTCGAATATAAGGAAGTTCGTCTCCTCTTGGTCCAATCTAAGGAGTTCGTCTCCTCTTTATGCAATGTAAGGAGTTCGTCTCCTTTTGCGCCAATCTTTGGAAGTTCGTCTCCTCTTGGTCCAATCTAAGGAGTTCGTCTCCTCTTTATCCAATCTAAGGAGTTCGTCTCCTTTTGGTCCAATCTTAGGAAGTTCATCTCCTCTTATTCCAATTTAATGAGCTCGTCTCCATTTGGTCCAATCTAACCGAGTTCGTGTCCTCTTGGTACAATCTAGGGAAGTTTGTCCCCTCTTGGTCCAATCTAAGGAGTTCATCTCCTCTTTATCCAATCTAAGGAGTTCGTCTCCTTTTGGTCCAATCTTAGGAAGTTCGTCTCCTATTGGTCCAATCGAAGGAGTTCGTCTTCCTTCGGTCCAATCC
Organism: Melaleuca alternifolia; assembly: GCA_019926035.1. Lineage (NCBI taxonomy): Eukaryota > Viridiplantae > Streptophyta > Magnoliopsida > Myrtales > Myrtaceae > Melaleuca > Melaleuca alternifolia. The sequence continues at coordinate 31,796 of JAGKPW010002295.1, forward strand.
TAGCAAGTTCGTCTCCTCTTGTTCCAATCAAATTAGTTCGTGTCCTTTTGGTCCAATCTAAACGAGTTCCACTCCTCTGGTTCTAATCTAGGAGAGTTCGTCACCTTTTGGTCCAATCATACCGAGTTCGTCTCCTCTTGGTCCAATCTAATGTGATCGTCTCCTCTTTATCCAATGTAAGGAGTTCGTCTCCTTTCGGTCCAATCTTACCGAGTTCGTCTCCTGTTGGTCCAATCTAAAAGAGTTCGTCTCCTATCGGTCCAATATAAGGAAGTTCGTCTCCTCCCATTCCATTCTAATGAGTTCGTCTCCTTTTGGTCCAATATAACAGAGTTTGTCTCCTCCTGGTCCAATCTAAAAAAGTACGTCTCCTCTTGGTCGAATCAAAGGAAGTGCGACTCCTCTTGGTGCAATGTAAGGTGTTCGTCTCCTCTTTATCCAATGTAAAGTGTTCGTCTCGTTTTGGTCCAATCTTTGGAAGTTCGTCTCCTCTTGGTCCAATCTAAGGAGATCGTTTCCCTTTGCTCCAATCTAATCGAGTTCGCGTCCTCTTGGACCAATGTAGGGAAGTTCGTCTCCTCTAGGACCAATCTAAGGGATTCGTCACCTCTTTATCCAATCTAAGGAGTTCGTCTCCTCTCGTTTCAATCTAAGGAGTTCGTCTCCTTTTGGTCCGATATAACTGAGTTCTCCTCCTCTTGGTCCAATCTAATAGAGTTCGTGTCCTCTTGGTCGAATATAAGGAAGTTCGTCTCCTCTAGGTCCAATCTAAGGGGTTTGTCACCTCTATATCCAATCTAAGGAGTTCGTCTCCTCTCGTTTCAACCTAAGGAGTTCGTCTCCTTTTGGTCCGATATAACTGAGTTCTCCTCCACTTGGTCCAATCTAATAGAGTTCGTGTCCTCTTGGTCGAATATAAGGAAGTTCGTCTCCTCTTGGTCCAATCTAAGGAGTTCGTCTCCTCTTTATGCAATGTAAGGAGTTCGTCTCCTTTTGGTCCAATCTTTGCAAGTTCGTTCTCCTCTAGGTTTCCAATCTAAGGGGTTCGTAACTCTTTATCCAATCTAAGGGAGTTCGTCTCTCTCGTTTCAATCTAAGAAGTTCGTCTCCTTTTTGGTCCAGAATATAACTGAGTTATCCTCCTCTTGGTCCAATCTAATTAGAGTTCGTGCCTCTTGGTCGAATATAAGGAAGGTTCGTTCCTCTTGGTCCAATCTAGAGTTCGTCTCCTCTTTTATGCAATAAGGAGTTCGGCGCCTTTTGCTCAATCTTGGGAAAGTCGGTCTCCTTTAGTCCAATCTAAGGGGTTCGTCTCCTCTTTATCCAATCTAAGGAGTTCGTCTCCAATCGTTTCAATCTAAGGAGTTCGTCTCCTTTTGGTCCGATATAGCTGAGTTTTCCTCCTCTTGGTCCAATCTAATAGTGTTCGTGTCCTCTTGGTCGAATATAAGGAAGTTCGTCTCCTCTTGGTCCAATCTAAGGAGTTCGTCTCCTCTTTATGCAATGTAAGGAGTTCGTCTCCTTTTGCCCCAATTTTTGGAAGTTCGTCTCCTCTTGGTCCAATCTAAGGAGTTCGTCTCCTCTTTATCCAATCTAAGGAGTTCGTCTGCTCTCGTTTCAATCTAAGGAGTTCGTCTCCTTTTGGTCCGATATAACTGAGTTCTCCTCCTCTTGGTCCAATCGAACAGAGTTCGTGTCCTCTTGGTTGAATATAAGGAAGTTCGTCTCCTCATGGTCCAATCTAAGGAGTTCGTCTCCTCTTATCCAATCTAAGGAGTTCGTCTCCTCTCGTTTCAATCTAAGGAGTTCGTCTCCTTTTGGTCCGATATAACTGAGTTCTCCTCCTCTTGGTCCAATCTAATAGAATTCGTGTCCTCTTGGTCGAATATAAGGAAGTTCGTCTCCTCTAGGTCCAATCTAAGGGGTTTGTCACCTCTTTATCCAATCTAAGGAGTTCGTCTCCTCTCGTTTCAACCTAAGGAGTTCGTCTCCTTTTGGTTCGATTATAACTGAGTCTCACCTTCTTGGTCAAATCTAATAGGAGTGCGTTTCCTCTGGTCGAAGATAAGAAGTTAGTTTCCTCTTGGTCCAATCTAAGGCGGTTCGTCTCCTCTTTATGCAATGTACGGAGTTCGTCTCCTTTGCTCCAATCTTGGGAAGTTCGTCTCCTCTAGGTCCAATCTAAGGGATTCGTCACCTCTTTATCCATACTAAGGAGTTCGTCTCCTCTCGTTTCAATCTAAGGAGTTCGTCTCCTTTTGGTCCGATATAACTGAGTTGTCCTCCTCTTGGTCCAATCTAATAGTGTTCGTGTCCTCTTGGTCGAATATAAGGAAGTTCGTCTCCTCTTGGTCCAATCTAGGGAGTTTGTCTCCTCTATATGCAATGTAAGGAGTTCGTCTCCTCTTGCTCCAATCTTGGGAAGTTCGTCTCCTCTAGGTCCAATCTAGGGAGTTTGTCTCCTCTATATGCAATCTAAGGAGTTCGTCTCCTTTTGCTCCAATCTTGGGAAGTTCGTCTCCTCTAGGTCCAATCTAAGGGGTTCGTCACCTCTTTATCCAATCTAAGGAGTTCGCCTCCAATCGTTTCAATCTAAGGAGTTCGTCTCCTTTTGGTCCGATATAACTGAGTTCTCCTCCTCTTGGTCCAATCTAATAGTGTTCGTGTCCTCTTGGTCGAATATAAGGAAGTTCGTCTCCTCTTGGTCCAATCTAGGGAGTTTGTCTCCTCTATATGCAATGTAAGGAGTTCGTCTCCTTTTGCTCCAATCTTGGGAAGTTCGTTCCTCTTGGTCCAATCTAAGGAGTTCGTCTCCTCTTTATGCAATGTAAGGAATTCGTCTTCTTTTGCTCCAATCTTGGGAAGTTCGTCTCCTCTAGGTCCAATCTAAGGGGTTCGTCACCTCTTTATCCAATCTAAGGAGTTCGTCTCCTCTCGTTTCAATCTAAGGAGTTCGTCTCCTTTTGGTCCGATATAACTGAGTTCTCCTCCTCTTGGTCCAATCAAATAGAGTTCGTGTCCTCTTGGTCGAATATAAGGAAGTTCGTCTCCTCTTGGTCCAATCTAAGGAGTTCGTCTCCTCTTTATGCAATGTAAGGAGTTCGTCTCCTTTTGCTCCAATCTTGGGAAGTTCGTCTCCTCTAGGTCCGATCTAAGGGGTTCGTCACCTCTTTATCCAATCTAAGGAGTTCGTCTCCAATCGTTTCAATCTAAGGAGTTCGTCTCCTTTTGGTCCGATATAACTGAGTTCTCCTCCTCTGTCCAATCTAATAGTGTTCGTGTCCTCTTGGTCGAATATAAGGAAGTTCGTCTCCTCTTGGTCCAATCTAAGGAGTTCGTCTCCTCTTTATGCAATGTAAGGAGTTCGTCTCCTTTTGCCCCAATTTTTGGAAGTTCGTCTCCTCTTGGTCCAATCTAAGGAGTTCGTCTCCTCTTTATCCAATCTAAGGAGTTCGTCTGCTCTCGTTTCAATCTAAGGAGTTCGTCTCCTTTTGGTCCGATATAACTGAGTTCTCCTCCTCTTGGTCCAATCGAACAGAGTTCGTGTCCTCTTGGTTGAATATAAGGAAGTTCGTCTCCTCATGGTCCAATCTAAGGAGTTCGTCTCCTCTTATCCAATCTAAGGAGTTCGTCTCCTCTCGTTTCAATCTAAGGAGTTCGTCTCCTTTTGGTCCGATATAACTGAGTTCTCCTCCTCTTGGTCCAATCTAATAGAATTCGTGTCCTCTTGGTCGAATATAAGGAAGTTCGTCTCCTCTAGGTCCAATCTAAGGGGTTTGTCACCTCTTTATCCAATCTAAGGAGTTCGTCTCCTCTCGTTTCAACCTAAGGAGTTCGTCTCCTTTTGGTTCGATATGACTGAGTTCTCCTCCCCTCTTGGTCCAATCTAAAGAGTTCGTGTCCTCTTTGTCCAATCTAAGGGAGTTCGTCTCCTCTTGGTCCAATCTAAGGAGTTCGTCTCCTCTTAATGCAATGTAAGGAGTTCGTCTCCTTTTGCTCCAATCTTGGGAAGTTCGTCTCCTCTAGGTCCGATCTAAGGGGTTCGTCACCTCTTTATCCAATCTAAGGAGTTCGTCTCCTCTCGTTTCAATCTAAGGAGTTCGTCTCCTTTTGGTCCGATATAACTGAGTTCTCCTCCTCTTGGTCCAATCTAATAGTGTTCGTGTCCTCTTGGTCGAATATAAGGAAGTTCGTCTCCTCTTGGTCCAATCTAGGGAGTTTGTCTCCTCTATATGCAATGTAAGGAGTTCGTCTCCTCTTGCTCCAATCTTGGGAAGTTCGTCTCCTCTAGGTCCAATCTAGGGAGTTTGTCTCCTCTATATGCAATCTAAGGAGTTCGTCTCCTTTTGCTCCAATCTTGGGAAGTTCGTCTCCTCTAGGTCCAATCTAAGGGGTTCGTCACCTCTTTATCCAATCTAAGGAGTTCGTCTCCTCTCGTTTCAATCTAAGGAGTTCGTCTCCTTTTGGTCCGATATAACTGAGTTCTCCTCCTCTTGGTCCAATCTAATAGTGTTCGTGTCCTCTTGGTCGAATATAAGGAAGTTCGTCTCCTCTTGGTCCAATCTAGGATTTTTGTCTCCCTCTCATTCCAGTAAGAGGTTCGTCTCCTCTTTGCTCAATCTTGGGAAGTTTCGCTCCTCTAGGTCCATCTAGAAGTTTGTTCCTCTAAAGGCATCTAAGGAGTTCGTCTCCTTTTGCTCCAATTCTTGGGAATTCGTCTCCCTAGGCCAATCTACGGGGTTCCGTCCCCTCTTTCGCCAATCTAAGGAGTTCGGCTCCTCTCTTTCAATCTAAGGAGTTCGTCTCTTTTGGTCCGATAATAACTGAGTCTCCTCCTCTTGTCCAACTAATAGATTCGTGGCCTCTTGGTCGCATATCATGAAGTTCGTGTCCTCTTGGTCCAATCTAAGTAGTTCGTCTCGTTTTGGTCCAATCTAACTGAGTTCGGCTCCTCTTGGTCTAATCTAGGGAAGTTCATCTCCTCTTGGCCAATCTAAGGGGTTTATCACCTCTTTATCCAATCTAAGGAGTTCGTCTCCTCTCGTTTCAATATAAGGAGTTCGTCTCCTTTTGGTCCGATATAAGTGAGTTCTCCTCATCTTGGTCCAATCTAATAGAGTTCGTGTCCTCTTGGTCGAATATAAGGAAGTTCGTCTCCTCTTGGTCCAATCTAAGGAGTTCGTCTCGTCTTTATGCAATGTAAGGAGTTCGTCTTCTTTTGCCTCAATCTTTGGAAGTTCGTCTCCTCTTGGTCCAATCTAAGGAGTTCGTCTCCTCTTTATCCAATCTAAGGAGTTCATCTCCTTTTTTGGTCGAATCTAACCGTGTTCGTCTCTTCTTGGTCCAATCTAAGGAGTTCGTCTCCTTTTGGTCCAATCTTAGGAAGGTCGTCTCCTCATGGTCCATTCTAAGGAGTTTGTCTCCTTTGAGTGCAATATAACCAAGATCGTCTCCTCTTGGTCCAATCTAAGGAGTTCGTCTCCTTTTGGTCCGATATAACTGAGTTCTCCTCCTCTTGGTCCAATCTAATAGAGTTCGTGTCCTCTTGGTCGAATATATGGAAGTTCGTCTCCTCTTGGTCCAATCTAAGGAGTTCGTCTCATCTTTATGCAATGTAAGGAGTTCGTCTCCTTTTGCCTCAATCTTTGGAAGTTCGTCTCCTCTTGGTCCAATCTAAGGAGTTCGTCTCCTCTTTATCCAATCTAAGGAGTTCATCTCCTTTTGGTCCAATCTTAGGAAGTTCATCTCCTCTTGTTCCAATTTAAGGAGTTCGTCTCCTTTTAGTCCAATCTAACCGAGTTCGTGTCCTTTTCGTCCAATCTAGGGAAGTTTGTCTCCTCTTGGTTCAATCTAAGGAGTTCGTCTCATCTTTATCCAATCTAAGGTGTATGTCCCCATTTGGTCCAGTCTTAGGAAGTTCGTCTCCTCTTGGTCCAATCTAAAGAGTTCGTCTCCTTGTGGTCCAATCTAACGGAGTTCATGTCCTCATGGTCCAATCTAGGGAAGTTTGTCTCCTCTTGGTCCAATCTAAGAGTTCGTCTCCTGTTTCTCCAATCTAAGGAGTTCGTATCCTTTTGGTCCAGTCTTAGGAAGTTCGTCTCCTCTTGGTCCAATCTAAGGAGTTCGTCTCCTTGTGGTCCAATCTTCGGAAGTTCGTCTCCTCTTGGTCCAATCTAAGGAGTTCGTATCCCTTCGGTCCAATCCTAGCAAGTTCATCTCCTCTTGTTCCAGTTTAAGTAGTTCATGTCCTTTTGGTCCAATCTAATCGAGTTCGTATCCTCTTCGTCCAATCTAAGATAGTTCGTCTCCTCTTGGACGAATATAAGGAAGTTCGTCTCCTCTTTGTCCAATCTATGGAGTTCGTCTCCTCTTTATGCAATGTAAGGAGTTCGACTCCTTTTGCTCCAATCTTTGGAAGTTGATCTCCTCTTGGTCCAACCTAAGGAGTTCGTCTCCTCTTTATCCAATCTAAGGAGTTCGTCTCCTTTTGGTCCATTCTTAGGAAGTTCATCTCCTCTTGTTCCAATCTAAGGAGCTTGTTTCCTTTTGGTCCAATCTAACCGAGTACGTGTCCTTTTGGTCCAATCTAGGGAAGTTCGTCTCTTCTTGGTCCAATCTAAGGAGTTCGTCTCCTCTTTATCCAATCTAAGGAGTTTGTCTCCTTTTGTTCCAATCTTAGGAAGTTCGTCTCCACTTGGTCCAATCTTAGGAGTTCGTGTCCTTTTGGTCCAATCTTAGGAAGTTCGTCTCCTCTTGGTCCAATCGAAGGAGTTCGTCTCCCTTCGGTCCAATCCTATCAAGTTCGTCTCCTCTTGTTCCAGTTTAAGTAGTTCGTGTCCTTTTGGTCCAATCTAATCGACTTCATAAACTCTTAATCCAATAATAGGAGTTCGTCTCCGTTTGGTCCAATCTAAACGAGTTCCACTCCTCGGGGTCTAATCTAGGAGAGTTCGTCACCTTTCGGTCCAATCATACCGAGTTCGTCTCCTCTTGGTCCAATCTAAAAGAGTTCGTCTCCTCTTGGTCCAATCTAAAAGAGTTCGTCTCCTATCGGTCCAATATAAGGAAGTTTGTCTCCTCTTGCTCCAATCTAAGGACTTCGTCTCCTCTTTATGCAATGTAAGGAGTTCGTCTCCTTTTGCTCCAATCTTTGAAAGTTCGTCTCCTCTTTGTCCAATCTAAGGAGTTCGTCTCCTTTTGGTGCAATCTTAGGAAGTTCGTCTCCTCTTGTTCAATTCCAAGGAGCTCGTCTCCTTTTGGTCCAATCTAACCGAGTTCATGTCCTCTTGGTCCAATCTAGGGAAGTTCATCTCCTCTTGGTCCAACCTAAGGAGTTCGTCTCCTCTTTATCCAATCTAAGGAGTATGTCTCCATATGGTCCAGTCTTAGGAAGTTCGTCTCCTCTTGGTCCAATCTAAGGAATTTGTCTCCTTGTGGTCCAATCTTAGGAAGTTCGTCCCCTCTTGGTCCAATCTAAGGAGTTCGTTTCCCTTCGGTCCAATCCTAGTAAGTTCATCTCCTCTTGTTCCACTTTATGTAGTTGGTGTCCTTTTGGTCCAATCTAATCGAGTTCGCATCCTCTTGGTGCAATCTAAGGAGTTCATCTCCTTTTGGTCCAATCTAAACGAGTTCCACTTCTCTGGGTCTAATCTTGGAGAGTTCGTCACCTTTTGGTCCAATCTTACCGAGTTCGTCTCCTCTTGGTCCAATCTAAAAGAGTTTGTCTCCTATCGGTCCAATATAAGGAAGTTCGTTTCCTCTCATTCCATTCTAATGAATTCGTCTCCTTTTGCTCCAATATGACAGAGTTCGTCTCCTCTTTGTCCAATCCAAGAGAGTTCATCTCCTATTGGTCGAATCTAAGGAGGTGCGTCTACTCTTGGTCCAATCTAAGGAGTTCGTCTGCTTTTGATCCAATCTAAACGAGTTCCACTCCCCTGGGTCTAATCTAAGAGAGTTCGTCCAATCTTACCGAGTTCGGGTCCTCTCGGTCCAATCTAAAAGAGTTCGTCTCCTATTGATCCAATATAAGGAAGTTCGCCTACTCTCGTTCCATTCTAACGAGTTCGTCTCCTTTTGGTCCAATATAACAGAGCTTGTCTCATCTTCGTCAAATCTAAGACAGTTTGTCTCCTCTTGGTCGAATCTAAGGAAGTGCGTCTCCTCTTGGTCCAATCTAAGGAGTTCCTCTCCTCTTTATCCATTGTAAGGAGTTCGTCTCCTTTTGGTCTAATCTTTGGATGTTCGTCTCCTCTTGGTCCAATCTAAGGAGTTCGTCTCCTTTTGGTCTAATCTAGGAGTTTGTTTCCTTTTGCTCCAATCTAACCGATTTCGTCTCCTCTTGGTCCAATCAAAGGAGTTCGTCTCCCTTCGGTCCAATCCTAGCAAGTTGGTCTCCTTTTGTTCCAGTTTGAGTAGTTCGTGTCCTTTTGGTCCAATCTAATTGAGTTCGTTTCCTCTTGGTCCAATTTAAGAGAGTTCGTCTCCTCTTGGTCGAATATAAGGAAGTTCGTGTCCTCTTGGTCCAATCTAAGGAGTTCGTCTCCTCTTTATCCAATCTAAGGAGTTCGTCTCCTTTTGGTCCAATCTAACTGAGTTCGTGTCCTCTTGGTCCAATCTAGGGAAGTTCGTCTCCTCTTGCTCCAATCTAAGGAGTTCGTCTCCTCTTTATGCAATGTAAGGAGTCCGTCTCCTTTTGCTCCAATCTTTGAAAGTTCATCTCCTCTTTGTCCAATCTAAGGAGTTCGTCTCCTCTTTATCCAATCTAAGGAGTTCGTCTCCTTTTGGTGCAATCTTAGGAAGTTCGTCTCCTCTTGTTCCATTCTAAGGAGCTCGTCTCCTTTTGGTCCAATCTAACCGAGTTCGTGTCCTCTTGGTCCAATCTAGGGAAGTTCGTCTCCACTTGGTCCAATTTAAGGAGTTCGTCTCCTCTTTATCCAATCCAAGGAGTTTGTCTGCTTTTGGTCCAATCTTAGGAAGTTCGTCTCCTCTTGGTCCAATCTAAGGAGTTCGTCTCCCTTCGGTCCAATCCTAGTAAGTTCGTCTCCTCTTGTTCCAGTTTATGTGGTTCGTGTCCTTTTGGTCCAATCTAAGGAGTTCGTCTCCTTTTGGTCGAATCTAAACGAGTTCCACTCCTCTGGGTCTAATCTTGGAGTGTTCGTCACCTTTTGGTCCAATCTAACCGAGTTCGTGTCCTCTTGGTCCAATCTAGGGAAGTTCGTCTCCTCTTGGTCCAACCTAAGGAGTTCGTCTCCTCTTTATCCAATCTAAGGAGTATGTCTCCATTTGGTCCAGTCTTAGGAAGTTCGTCTCCTCTTGGTCCAATCTAAGGAGTTCGTCTCCTTGTGGTCCAATCTTCGGAAGTTCGTCTCCTCTTGGTCCAATCTAAGGCTTCGTCTCCCGTCGGTCCAATCCTCGTTATTTCGTCTCCTCTTGTTCCAGTTTATTAGTTCTTGTCTTTTTGGTCAATCTAAACGAGTTCGCATCCTCCTTGGTCCAATCTAGGAGTTCATCTCCTTTTGGTCCAATCTAACGAGTCCACTCCTCTGGTCTAATCTTGGGAGAGTTCTGCACCTTTTGTCCAATCTACCGAGTTTCGTCTCCTCTTGGCCAATCTCAAAGCAGTTTCCGGCTCCTATCGGTCCAATATAAGGAATTTCGGTTTCCCTCTCCTTCCATTCTAATTAATCGTCTCCTTTGGTCCAATCTAACCGAGTTCGTCTCCTCTTGGTCCAATCTAGGGGAAGTTCGTCTCCTTATGGTCCAATCTAAGGAAGTTCGTCTCCTCTTGGTCGAATCTAGGTTCGTCTTCTTTTGTCCACTCCTAAACGAGTTCTCACTCCCACTGGTCTAATTCTAACGAGAGGCTTCCAATCTTACCGAGTTCGTGTCCTCGTCGGTCCAATTCTAAAAGAGTTCGTCCTCCTATTGATCCAATATAAAAGTTCTCTACTCTCTGTCCATTCGAACGAGTTCGTCTCCTTTTGGCCAATATAACTACTTGTCTCATCTTCCTCAAATCTAAGACACGGTTTGTCTCCTCTTGTCGAATCTAAGGAAGTGCGCTCCTTTTGGTCCATCTAAGGATTCCCTCCTCTTTTATCCATGTGGAGTTCGTCTCCTTTTGGTCCAATCTTAGGAAGTTCGTCTCCTCTTGGTCCAATCTAAGGAGTTCGTCTCCTTTTGGTCTAATCTAGGAGTTCGTTTCCTTTTGCTCCAATCTAACCGATTTCGTCTCCTCTTGGTCCAATCTAAGGAGTTCGTCTCCCTTCGGTCCAATCCTAGCAAGTTGGTCTCCTCTTGTTCCAGTTTGAGTAGTTCGTGTCCTTTTGGTCCAATCTAATTGAGTTCGTTTCCTCTTGGTCCAATTTAAGAGAGTTCGTCTCCTCTTGGTCGAATATAAGGAAGTTCGTCTCCTCTTGGTCCAATCTAAGGAGTTTGTCTCCTCTTTATCCAATCTAAGGAGTTCGTCTCCTTTTGGTGCAATCTTAGGAAGTTCGTCTCCTCTTGGTCCAATCTAAGGAGTTCGTCTCCTTGTGGTCCAATCTTAGGAAGTTCGTCTCCTCTTGGTCCAATCTAAGAGTTCGTCTCCCTTCGGTCCAATCCTAGCAAGTTCGTCACCTCTTGTTCCAGTTTAAGTAGTTCATGTCCTTTTCGTCCAGTCTAATCCAGTTCGTATCCTCTTGGTCCAATCTATGATAGTTCGTCTCCTCTTGGTCGAATATAAGGAAGTTCGTCTCCTCTTGGTCCAATCTAAGGAGTTCATCTCCTCTTTATGCAATGTAAGGAGTTCGTCTCCTTTTGGTCCAATCTTTGCAAGTTCGTCTCCTCTTGGTCCAATCTAAGGAGATCGTCTCCTTTTGCTCCAATCTAACCAAGTTGTGTCCTCTTGGACCAATCTAGGGTAGTTCGTCTCCTCTTGGTCCAATCTAAGGGGTTCGTCACCTCTTTATCCAATCTAAGGAGTCTGTCTCCTCTCGTTTCAATCAAATGAGTTCGTCTCCTTTTGGTCCGATATAACTGAGTTCTCTTCCTCTTGGTCCAATCTAAGATAGTTCGTCTCCTCTTGGTAGAATATAAGGAAGTTCATCTCATCTTGGTCCAATCTAAGGAGTTCGTCTCCTCTGTTCCAATCTAAGGAGCTCCTCTCCTTTTCGTCCAATCTAACTGAGTTCGTGTCCTCTTGGTCCAATCTAGGGAAGTTCGTCTCCTCTTGGTCCAATCTAAGGAGTTCGTCTCCTCTTTATCCAATCTAAGGAGTTCGTCCCTTTTGGTCCAATCCTAGGGAAGTTCGTCTCCTCTTGGTCCAATCTAAGGAGTTCGTCTCCTCTTTATCCAATCTAAGGAGTTCGTCTCCTTTTGGTGCAATCTTAGGAAGTTCGTCTCCTCTTGTTCCATTCTAAGGAGCTCGTCTCCTTTTGGTCCAATCTAACCGAGTTCGTGTCCTCTTGGTCCAATCTAGGGAAGTTCGTCTCCTCTTGGTCCAACCTAAGGAGTTTGTCTCCTCTTTATGCAATGTAAGGAGTTCGTCTCCTTTTGCCCTAATCTTTGGAAGTTCGTCTCCTCTTGGTCCAACCTAAGGAGTTTGTCTCCTCTTTATCCAATCTAAGGAGTATGTCTCCATTTGGTCCAGTCTTAGGAAGTTCGTCTCCTCTTGGTCCAATCTAAGGAATTCGTCTCCTTGTGGTCCAATCTTAGGAAGTTCGTCTCCTCTTGGTCCAATCTAAGGAGTTCGTCACCCTTCGGTCCAATCCTAGTAAGTTCGTCTCCTATTGTTCCAATTTATGTAGTCCGTGTCCTTTTGGTCCAATCTAAGGAGTTCGTCTCCTTTTGGTCCAATCTAAACGAGTTCCACTCCTCTGGGTCTAATCTTGGAGAGTTCGTCACCTTTTGGTCCAATCTTACCGAGTTCGTCTCCTCTTGGTCCAATCTAAAAGAGTTCGTCTCCTATCGGTCCAATATAAGGAAGTTCGTTTCCTCTCATTCCATTCTAATGAATTCGTCTCCTCTTGGTCCAATATGACAGAGTTCGTCTCCTCTTTGTCCAATCCAAGAGAGTTCATCTCCTATTGGTCGAATCTAAGGAAGTGCGTCTTCTCTTGGTCCAATCTAAGGAGTTCGTCTGCATTTGATCCAATCTAAACGAGTTCCACTCCCCTGGGTCTAATCTAAGAGAGTTCGTCCAATCTTACCGAGTTCGTGTCCTCTCGGTCCAATCTAAAAGAGTTCGTCTCCTATCGATCCAATATAAGGAAGTTCGTCTACTCTCGTTCCATTCTAACGAGTTCGTCTCCTTTTGGTCCAATATAACAGAGCTTGTCTCGTCTTCGTCAAATCTAAGACAGTTTGTCTCCTCTTGGTCGAATCTAAGGAAGTGCGTCTCCTCTTGGTCCAATCTAAGGAGTTCCTCTCCTCTTTATCCATTGTAAGGAGGTCCTCTCCTTTTGGTCCAATCTTTGGATGTTCGTCTCCTCTTGGTCCAATCTAAGGAGTTCGTCTCCTTTTGGTCTAATCTAGGAGTTCGTTTCCTTTTGCTCCAATCTAACCGATTTCGTCTCCTCTTGGTCCAATCTAAGGAGTTCGTCTCCCTTCGATCCAATCCTAGCAAGTTGGTCTCCTCTTGTTCCAGTTTGAGTAGTTCGTGTCCTTTTGGTCCAATCTAATTCAGTTCGTATCCTCTTGGTCCAATCTAAGAGAGTTCGTCTCCTCTTGGTCGAATATAAGGAAGTTCGCCTCCTCTTGGTCCAATCTAAGGAGTTCGTCTCGTCTTTATCCAATCTAAGGAGTTCGTGTCCTTTTGGTCCAGTCTTAGGAAGTTCGTCTCCTTGTGGTCCAATCTTAGGAAGTTCGTCTCCTCTTGGTCCAATCTAAGGAGTTCGTCTCCGTTTGGTCCAATCCTAGCAAGTTCGTGTCCTCTTGTTCCAGTTTAAGTAGTTCATGTCCTTTTCGTCCAATCCAATCGAGTTCGTATCCTCTTGGTCCA
>JAGKPW010002296.1:0-13986 GCA_019926035.1 Melaleuca alternifolia
GATGTAGTATGAGGAATTTCTCATTTGTATCATCTGAAAATTGTTCATCAAAATTTAAACCTTGAAATTTTTTTGATTAGCCACACATTACCTGCAGAGGTATCATATATGGGAATCACTAAATGCCCTTGTGAATATGTTCGTATGGCAGCCCGTTAGTGCTTATATTGATCTTCTATTCGTCAAGTGCTCATGACAACTTCTGTGTTGATCATTGATGTTTGTCTTGCATGTTATCAACCCTTGCAATGGCGAGCACCTGAAGAGCTTCCTCCTAGTGGTCATCCAACCACCGCAATTGATATGTTCAGTTTGGATTGCATCATTTTCTTTTGCATTACGGGTGGATGCCATCCATTTGGCATGCTAAATGAAATTAACATGATGGATTGTGTTCGGTGGCATTTATGTTCAGTTTGGGTTGCATCATGTTTTTTTAAAAGGTATGGATGCTGAATTGAGGGTGAGAGTGAGTCATCATTTATTTGCATCCCTAAATCACTACATGTTTTCAGCATTGTTTGAAAGTTTTTGTAACCATTGTTTTAAATTTCTTGGTAACTCCTTATGATATTGGTTGACAGACCCACCTAATTTTTTTATAGGTTCAGAAAGGTAAAGGTCATTTTTTTTTTAAAACCTAATTTTTGTTATATAAATTTTTAATTATAAATTTTCTTCTTTTAATCTTTTAAACAGAAAATTAAAAAAATAACGACAAAAATGGGGGGGGTCGGCGGCTAATCAATAAGCCCAACCCCGTGTTTATCTTTTGATTCAATTTTTGGATACCACCACCCCCATTTTCTTTTTAAGATATTTATCAAGATATTGAGAAAGTGAGAAAGTGATATCAGGTTCTTTCCAAACAAACGTTGCCCATGGTGATCATTTCTTGTATATTGCTCAAGAATTCCGCAAGTGCAATTTAGATGATTTGATTAGTGTGAAAATACGATATATATTTACATATCATATTTTAGTGTGGGATAAAATAGGAATAAATGAACTTAGGATTTTGAATTTATTTACTATTGCTATATATTATATCAGAGATTCTTGAAATCTTATGAGCCGTCACAAATTTAGTAAAATTGTTTGCATGAGGTAGCGTTTAATTTGGATGAACCTTGATAAAACCTTTGTATAATCTTTTTTCTAGTGTAATCTTCTTAATTCAATTTCGGATACACCATTTTCTCTTTAATGTATTGTCTGATTTGGGGAATAGTAGAAAGGACAGTCGTCCTTTCGTCGGCATCAAATATAATATTATCGAACTATGGACAAAAGTGATAAGAAAGGGAATACATGAGACTATGGTTTATGAGAACAAGTGCGGGGGGTCAGCAAGTGGTTGTAAAACGTTTGGTTGTGTGATATTTTGATGTTGACGAAGATATTGAGAAAGCGATATCAGTTCTCTCCACACGAACACGGTGATCATTTCTCGCATATTCCTCATGAACTCTGCAGTTGCAACTGAGATTATTTGGTTATTGTGGAAATAGTATATATATTTACGTATCCTATTTTAGTGTGTGATAAAATAGGAATAAATGGACTTAGGGTTTTGAACCTATTTACTATTGCTATATATTATGCTTTATGAGAGATTCTTATAATATTATCAGCCGTCGCTAATATACTAACATATTTGCATAACGTACCCTAATTTTGGATGAACCTGATCACACATTTGCTATCGTTTTTTTCTAGTGTGATCTTCTTGATTCATTTTGAATACCCCATTTTCCTCTTTAATGTATTCTCTGATTTGGGGAATAGTAGGAAGGACAATCAAATATAATATTATCGAACCATTAACAAAATTTGGATAGGAAAGGGAATACATTAGACTATGGTTTATGAGAACATGTGCGGTGGGTCGGCAAGTGGCTGTAAAACGTTTGGTTGTGTGATATTTTGATGTTGACGAAGATATTGAGAAAGTGATATCAGTTCTCTCCACACAACAGGTGATCATTTCTCGTAGATTTCCTCATGAATCTCTGCAAATTGCAATTTGAGATTTATTTGGTTTTGTGAAATGGTCATAATATATTTACGTACATGTTTTAGTGGGTGTGATAAAATAGAATAAAAGGGGACTTAGGGTTTTGAACCTATTTACTATTGCTATATATTCTGTTTTATGAGAGATTCTTATAATATTATCAGCCGTCGCAAATATAGTAAAATTATTTGCATAACGTAGCCCCAATTTGGATGAACCTTGATGAAACATTTGCATCATCTTTTTTTTCTAGCGTGATCTTCTTGATTCAATTTTGGATACCCCATTTTCTCTTTAATGTATTCTCTGATTTGGGGAATAGTATGAAGGACAATCGTCCTTTCATCGGCATCAAATATAATATCATCGAACCATTAACAAAATTTGGATAGGAAAGGGAATACGTTAGACTATGGTTTATAAGAACACGTGCGGGGGGTCAGCAAGTGGCTAGAAAAAGGTTTGGTTGTGTGATATTTTGATGTTGACGAAGATATTGAGAAAGTGATATAAGTTCTCTCCACACGAACACGGTGATCATTTCTCGTAATTCCTCATGAACCCTGCGTTGCATTCATATGCTTTGATTGGTGTGGAATAGGATATATATATATATATTTACGTTTCCTATTTTTTAGTGGCTAAAGTATATCAATGTTATAGATATGCTTGTTTAATGAGAGTTCTTACAACATTTGTCCATTACACATTTAATAGCACACTTTGAGGGACGTAGTTCCTAATTTGGGTGATACTGGATAAAGGTTTTTTGGCCATCTTTTTCTTTGTGTGATCTCTTTGCCTATTTTTGGTGATACCACACAAGTCAATTGGTACTTCCCAAGCTACCTCGCTTTCATCTCTCACTATCTACTCCCGTTGTGTCACTCGTGAAAGGTGCAATGACACGATCACGGCGAATCCCTATGCACACCATTCCCCTTAACTTTCAAACACTCAGCTTCCTCTTTTGGCTTCCCTGGTCCTCTCTCCTTCTTCTCTCATAGGAGGAGCTCATCCGCGGCCTCTTCCCCTGCTCTCACTCATCCTAAAAAATGGAGCACAGTTAAGACCTCATAATGGTACGCCGGAAGAGAGACCAGGGGGAACAGGTAACATTGATGAACAGTTATTTCGGGATTTACGAGTAGTTTAAGAAACTTTAGGCAATGTATTATTTGAATTTAGGAATAGAAAGAAGGACGATCGTCCTTTTATCGATGTTAAATATAATATTATCGAATCATCGATAAAATTGATAGGAATGGGAAGATTTGAGACTATGGTTTATGAGAGCATGTGTGACGGTCAACAAGTGGCTGTAAAAAGTTTGGTTGTGGGTCACTTAGATATTGACCACGATATTGAGAAAGTGACACACGAACGTAGTTCGCTACTATGCAGTAACACACATTGATCATTTCTCATATATTGCTCAAGAATTCTACAGTTGTAATTTGGATGATTTGATCCATGCAAGTTTGGCGTCTTCAGATTTTTCTGGGTGCCGTGATGAATTAAAAGTAGGTTGGGAAACTGTTAAGATAAATGCAGCATGTTGACTTGTGGACCTGCAATGGTCCTTCCCTCCACTCATACGTTGCTGGATTTGATGAGGTCACTATTAATGTTTTAATTACCAAAGAATATGAAGACTAGATAATGCATAATCTCGTTAATCAATATTATTGTTATCATGGCCTTCTCGGTTCCAATCTATTGTTAGTTTGATACATACTATTTACTGTATATTATGTGAGGGATGTAGTATGAGGAATTTCTCATTTGTATCATCTGAGAATTGTTCAGCAAAATTTAAACCTTGAAATATTTTTGATTAGCCACACATTACCCGCAGAGGTATCATATATGGGCATCACTAAATGCCCTTGTGAATATGTTCGTATGGCAGCCCGTTAGTGCTTATATTGATCTTCTATTCGTCAAGTGCTCATGACAAAGATCATTGATGTTTGTCTTGCATGTTATCAACCCTTGCAAAGGCGAGCACCTGAAGAGCTTCCTCCTAGTGGTCATCCAACCACCACAATTGATATGTTCAGTTTGGATTGCATTATTTTCTTTTTCATTACAGGTGGATGCCATGAAATTGACATGATGGATTGTGTTCGGTGGCATTTATGTTCAGTTTGGGTTGCATCATGTTTTTTAAGTATGGATCCTGAATTGAGGTGAGAGTGAGTCATCTTTAATTTGCATCACTACATTTTCATTGCATTGTTTGAAAGATTTTGTAACCATTGTTAAATTTCTTGTAAATCTTATGAGTATTGTTGACACCTAAATTTTATAGGTCAGGTAAGTCATTTTTTTTAAACCTAATTTTTTATAATTTTTAATTATAAATTTCTTTTATCTTTTTAAAAGAAAATTAAAAAAATAAAGAAAAAAATGAGGGGTCGGGCCTTATCAGCCCAACCCGTGTGATCTTATTGATTCAATTTTGGATACCCCATTTTCTTTTTAAGATATTTATCAAGATATTGAGAAAGTGAGAAAGTGATATCAGGTTCTTTCCGAACAAACGTTGCCCATGGTGATCATTTCTTGTATATTGCTCAAGAATTCCGCAAGTGCAATTAGCTGAATTTGATTAGTGTGAAAATACGATTATATTACTTATCATATTTTAAGTGGGGATACAATCGGATAATGAACTTAGTATTTTGAATTTATTACTATTGCTATATTGTCTGTTATATCAGAGATTCTTAAAATCTTATGAGCCGTCACAAATTTAGTAAAATTGTTTGCATGAGGTAGCGTTTAATTTGGATGAACCTTGATAAAACCTTTGTATAATCTTTTTTCTAGTGTAATCTTCTTAATTCAATTTCGGATACACCATTTTCTCTTTAATGTATTGTCTGATTTGGGGAATAGTAGAAAGGACGGTCTTCCTTTCGTCGGCATCAAATATAATATTATCGAACTATGGACAAAATTGATAAGAAAGGGAATACATGAGACTATGGTTTATGAGAACAAGTGCGGGGGGTCAGCAAGTGGTTGTAAAACGTTTGGTTGTGTGTTATTTTGATGTTGACGAAGATATTGAGAAAGCGATATCAGTCTCCTCGCACACGAAACGTGATCATTTCTCGCATATTCTCATGAACTCTGCATTTTTGCAACTGAGATTATATGGTGGTTATTGTGGAAAAGTTATAATTTACTATCCTATTTTAGGGTGTGATAAATAGGATAAATGACTTAGTGTTTTTGAGCCTATTTACTATTGCTATATATTCTGCTTTATGAGAGATTCTTATAATATTATCAGCCGTCGCAAATATAGTAAAATTATTTGCATAACGTAGCCCCAATTTGGATGAACCTTGATGAAACATTTGCATCATCTTTTTTTTCTAGCGTGATCTTCTTGATTCAATTTTGGATACCCCATTTTCTCTTTAATGTATTCTCTGATTTGGGGAATAGTAGGAAGGACAATCAAATATAATATTATCGAACCATTAACAAAATTTGGATAGGAAAGGGAATACATTAGACTAAGGTTTATGAGAACATGTGCGGTGGGTCAGCAAGTGGCTGTAAAACGATTGGTTGTGTGATATTTTGATGTTGACGAAGATATTGAGAAAGTGATATCAGTTCTCTCCACACGAACACGGTGATCATTTCTCGTATATTCCTCATGAACTCTGCAATTGCAATTGAGATTATTTGGTTTTTGTGGAAATAGTATATATATATATATATTTACGTATCATGTCTTAGTGTGTGATAAAATAGGAATAAATGGACTTAGGGTTTTGAACCTATTTACTATTGCTATATATTCTGTTTTATGAGAGATTCTTATAATATTATCAGCCGTCGCAAATATAGTAAAATTATTTGCATAACGTAGCCCTAATTTGGATGAACCTTGATGAAACATTTTCATCATCTTTTTTCTAGCGTGATCTTCTTGATTCAATTTTGGATACCCCATTTTCTCTTTAATGTATTCTCTGATTTGGGGAATAGTATGAAGGACAATCGTCCTTTCATCGGCATCAAATATAATATCATCGAACCATTAACAAAATTTGGATAGGAAAGGGAATACGTTAGACTATGGTTTATAAGAACACGTGCGGGGGGGTCAGCAAGTGGCTAGAAAATGGTTTGGTTGTGTGATATTTTGATGTTGACGAAGATATTGAGAAAGTGATATAAGTTCTCTCCACACGAACACGGTGATCATTTCTCGTATATTCCTCATGAACTCTGTAGTTGTAATTTATATGATTTGATTGGTGTGGAAATATGATATATATTTACGTTTCCTATTTTTATGTGGGATAAAGTATTAATCAATGTTATATATTATGATTTATGAGAGATTCTTACAACATTTGTCATTACAAATTTAATAGCCACACTTTGGAGGACGCAGTCCTAATTTGGGTGATACTGGATAAAGGTTTTGCGCCATCTTTTTTCTTGTGTGATCTCTTTTATTCGATTTGTGATACCACCTCAAATTGGTGAAATTCCCAAGCTAACCCCTTTCATCTCTCACTATCTACTCCCGCTTTGTCACTCGTGAAAGGTGCAATGAGATCCGGCGAATCCCTTGACGTCCCTTCTTTCACTATCACTTACTCTTTGGCTTCCTGTCTCTCTCCTTCTCTCATAGGTAGGAGCTCACCCGCTGCCTCTTCCTGCTCTCACTCATCCTAAAACTGGAGCACGTTAACAACCTCATAATGGGGTACCCGGAAGCGAGACCAGGGGGAAACAGGTAACATTGATGAACAGTTTTATTTTCGATTTACGATTAGTTGTAAGAAACTTTAGGCCCTTTGTATTATTTGAATTTAGGAAGAGCATAAGGCGATCGTCCCTTTTATCGTGTGAAATATAATATGATCGCATCTCGAAAAATTTATAGAATGGGAAGATTTTGAGACTATGTTGTGAGAGCGTGTGTGAGCTGTCACAGGGCTGTAAAAGTTTGGTTGTGGGTCACCTTAGATATTGCCACGATATTGAGAAAGTGACAACGAACGTAAGTTTTCGCTACTAATGCTAACACACATTGATCATTTCTCATATATTGCTCAAGAATTCTACAGTTGTAATTTGGATGATTTGATCCATGCAAGTTTGGCGTCTTCAGATTTTTCTGGGTGCCGTGATGAAAGTAAAAGGAGGTTGGAAAATGTTAAGATTAGAATGCAGCATGTTGACTTGTGGAGTGCAAATGGTCATCCCTCACTCACGTTGCTGGATTTGATGAGGTCACTATTATGTTTTAATACCAAAGAATATGAAAGAATAGATAATGCATAATCTCGTTAATCAATATGATTGTTAATCATGTGCCTTCTCGGTTCCAATCTATTGTTCGTTTGATACATACTATTTACTATATATTATGTGAGGGATGTAGTATGAGGAATTTCTCATTTGTATCATCTGAGAAACCTTGAAATTTTTTTGATTAGCCACACATTACCCGCAGAGGTATCATATATGGGAATCACTAAATGCCCTTGTGAATATGTTCGTATGGCAGCCCGTTAGTGCTTATATTGATCTTCTATTCGTCAAGTGCTCATGACAAAGATCATTGATGTTTGTCTTGCATGTTATCAACCCTTGCAAAGGCGAGCACCTGAAGAGCTTCCTCCTAGTGGTCATCCAACCACCACAATTGATATGTTCAGTTTGGATTGCATTATTTTCTTTTTCATTACAGGTGGATGCCATGAAATTGACATGATGGATTGTGTTCGGTGGCATTTATGTTCAGTTTGGGTTGCATCATGTTTTTTAAGTATGGATCCTGAATTGAGGTGAGAGTGAGTCATCTTTAATTTGCATCACTACATTTTCATTGCAATGTTTGAAAGATTTTGTAACCATCGTTAAATTTCTTGTAAATCTTATGAGTATTGTTGACACCTAAATTTTATAGATCAGGTAAGTCATTTTTTTAAACCTAATTTTTTATATTTTTTTAATTTTTAATTATAAATTTCTTTTATCTTTTTAAAAGAAAATTAAAAAAAATAAAGAAAAAAATGAGGGGTCGGGCCTTATCAGCCCAACCCGTGTGATCTTATTGATTTAATTTTGGATACCCCATTTTCTTTTTAAGATATTTATCAAGATATTGAGAAAGTGAGAAAGTGATATCAGGTTCTTTCCAAACAAACGTTGCCCATGGTGATCATTTCTTGTATATTGCTCAAGAATTCCGCAAGTGCAATTTAGATGATTTGATTAGTGTGAAAATATGATATATATTTACATATCATATTTTAGTGTGGGATAAAATAGGAATAAATGGACTTAGGATTTTGAATTTATTTACTATTGCTATATATTCTGTTATATGAGAGATTCTTGAAATCTTATGAGCCGTCACAAATTTAGTAAAATTGTTTGCATGAGGTAGCATTTAATTTGGATGAACCTTGATAAAACCTTTGTATAATCTTTTTTCTAGTGTAATCTTCTTAATTCAATTTCGGATACACCATTTTCTCTTTAATGTATTGTCTGATTTGGGGAATAGTAGAAAGGACAGTCGTCCTTTCGTCGGCATCAAATATAATATTATCGAACTATGGACAAAAGTGATAAGAAAGGGAATACATGAGACTATGGTTTATGAGAACAAGTGCGGGGGGTCAGCAAGTGGTTGTAAAACGTTTGGTTGTGTGATATTTTGATGTTGACGAAGATATTGAGAAAGTGATATCAGTTCTCTCCACACGAACACGGTGATCATTTCTCGTATATTCCTCATGAACTCTGCAGTTGCAACTGAGATTATTTGGTTATTGTGGAAATAGTATATATATTTACCTATCCTATTTTAGTGTGTGATAAAATAGGAATAAATGGACTTAGGGTTTTGAACCTATTTACTATTGCTATATATTATGCTTTATGAGAGATTCTTATAATATTATCAGCCGTCGCTAATATACTAAAATTATTTGCATAACGTAACCCTAATTTGGATGAACCTTGATCACACATTTGCATCATCTTTTTTTCTAGTGTGATCTTCTTGATTCAATTTTGAATACCCCATTTTCTCTTTAATGTATTCTCTGATTTGGGGAATAGTAGGAAGGACAATCAAATATAATATTATCGAACCATTAACAAAATTTGGATAGGAAAGGGAATACATTAGACTATAGTTTATGAGAACATGTGCGGTGGGTCGGCAAGTGGCTGTAAAACGTTTGGTTGTGTGATATTTTGATGTTGACGAAGATATTGAGAAAGTGATATCAGTTCTCTCCACACGAACACGGTGATCATTTCTCGTATATTCCTCATGAACTCTGCAATTGCAATTGAGATTATTTGGTTATTGTGGAAATGGTATATATATTTACGTATCATGTTTTAGTGTGTGATAAAATAGGAATAAATGGACTTAGGGTTTTGAGCCTATTTACTATTGCTATATATTCTGCTTTATGAGAGATTCTTATAATATTATCAGCCGTCGCAAATATAGTAAAATTATTTGCATAACGTAGCCCCAATTTGGATGAACCTTGATGAAACATTTGCATCATCTTTTTTTTCTAGCGTGATCTTCTTGATTCAATTTTGGATACCCCATTTTCTCTTTAATGTATTCTCTGATTTGGGGAATAGTATGAAGGACAATCGTCCTTTCATCGGCATCAAATATAATATCATCGAACCATTAACAAAATTTGGATAGGAAAGGGAATACGTTAGACTATGGTTTATAAGAACACGTGCGGGGGGTCAGCAAGTGGCTAGAAAAAGGTTTGGTTGTGTGATATTTTGATGTTGACGAAGATATTGAGAAAGTGATATCAGTTCTCTCCACACGAACACGGTGATCATTTCTCGTATATTCCTCATGAACTCTGCAGTTGCAATTCATATGATTTGATTGGTGTGGAAATAGGATATATATATTTACGTTTCCTATTTTTATGTGGGATAAAGTATTAATCAATGTTATATATTATGCTTTATGAGAGATTCTTACAACATTTGTCATTACAAATTTAAGAGCCACACTTTGGAGGACGTAGTCCTAATTTGGGTGATACTGGATAAAGGTTTTGCGCCATCTTTTTTCTTGTGTGATCTCTTTTATTCGATTTGTGATACCACCTCAAATTGGTGAAATTCCCAAGCTAACCCCTTTCATCTCTCACTATCTACTCCCGCTTTGTCACTCGTGAAAGGTGCAATGAGATCCGGCGAAATCCCTTGACATTCCCCTTCTTTCACTCAGCTTCCTCTTGGCTTCCCTGGTCTCTCTCCTTCTCTCATAGGAGGAGCTCACCCGCGGCCTCTTCCCCTGCTCTCACTCATCCTAAAAAATGGAGCACAGTTAAGACCTCATAATGGTACGCCGGAAGAGAGACCAGGGGGAACAGGTAACATTGATGAACAGTTATTTCGGGATTTACGAGTAGTTTAAGAAACTTTAGGCAATGTATTATTTGAATTTAGGAATAGAAAGAAGGACGATCGTCCTTTTATCGATGTTAAATATAATATTATCGAATCATCGATAAAATTGATAGGAATGGGAAGATTTGAGACTATGGTTTATGAGAGCGTGTGTGACGGTCAACAAGTGGCTGTAAAAAGTTTGGTTGTGGGTCACTTAGATATTGACCACGATATTGAGAAAGTGACACACGAACGTAGTTCGCTACTATGCAGTAACATCCCTGATTTCCTTTCTCTAGAGTGCGCAAGAATTCTCAGTTCTAATTTGATATGTGATGCTATGCAATTTTGGTCTCTTCAGATTTTTTCTGGTGCGTGATGAAGTACAAGGAGGTTTAACATGTGTAAAGGATTAGATGCAGGCATGTATGCTTGTGGATGACAAATGGTCATCCCTCACTCACTTGCTTGATTTTGAGAGGTCACGAGTATGTTTTAATACCCAAAGAAATATGAATGAATGATAAGGCATCAATTCTTCGTAATCAAATAGGAATTGGTATCATGTTCCTTCTCGGGTCCAACTATTTTCGTTTATACTACATACTGTAGGATTATGTTCAGGGATTATATGAGGCATTTCTATTTTGTATCATCGGAGAATTGTTCGCAAATACTTAAACCTTGAAAGATTTTTGATTAGCCACACATTACCCGCAGAGGTATCATATATGGGAATCACTAAATGCCCTTGTAAATATGTTCGTATGGCAGCCCGTTAGTGCTGATATTGATCTTCTATTCGTCAAGTGCTCATGACAACTTCTGTGTTGATCATTGATGTTTGTCTTGCATGTTATCAACCCTTGCAATGGCGAGTACCTGAAGAGCTTCCTCCTAGTGGTCATCCAACCACCGCAATTGATATGTTCAGTTTGGATTGCATCATTTTCTTTTGCATTACGGGTGGATGCCATCCATTTGGCATGCTAAATGAAATTAACATGATGGATTGTGTTCGATGGCATTTATGTTCAGTTTGGGTTGCATCATGTTTTTTAAGTATGGATCCTGAATTGAGGTGAGAGTGAGTCATCTTTAATTTGCATCACTACATTTTCATTGCATTGTTTGAAAGATTTTGTAACCATTGTTAAATTTCTTGTAAATCTTATGAGTATTGTTGACACCTAAATTTTATAGGTCAGGTAAGTCATTTTTTTTAAACCCAATTTTTTATAATTTTTAATTATAAATTTCTTTTATCTTTTTAAAAGAAAATTTAAAAAAAATAAAGAAATAAATGAGGGGTCGGGCCTTATCAGCCCAACCCGTGTGATCTTATTGATTTAATTTTGGATACCCCATTTTCTTTTTAAGATATTTATCAAGATATTGAGAAAGTGAGAAAGTGATATCGGGTTCTTTCCAAACAAACGTTGCCCATGGTGATCATTTCTTGTATATTGCTCAAGAATTCCGCAAGTGCAATTTAGATGATTTGATTAGTGTGAAAATACGATATATATTTACATATCATATTTTAGTGTGGGATAAAATAGGAATAAATGAACATAGGATTTTGAATTTATTTACTATTGCTATATATTCTGTTATATCAGAGATTCTTGAAATCTTATGAGCCGTCACAAATTTAGTAAAATTGTTTGCATGAGGTAGCGTTTAATTTGGATGAACCTTGATAAAACCTTTGTATAATCTTTTTTCTAGTGTAATCTTCTTAATTCAATTTCGGATACACCATTTTCTCTTTAATGTATTGTCTGATTTGGGGAATAGTAGAAAGGACAGTCATCCTTTCGTCGGCATCAAATATAATATTATCGAACTATGGACAAAAGTGATAAGAAAGGGAATACATGAGACTATGGTTTATGAGAACAAGTGCGGGGGGTCAGCAAGTGGTTGTAAAACGTTTGGTTGTGTGATATTTTGATGTTGACGAAGATATTGAGAAAGCGATATCAGTTCTCTCCACACGAACACGGTGATCATTTCTCGCATATTCCTCATGAACTCTGCAGTTGCAACTGAGATTATTTGGTTATTGTGGAAATAGTATATATATTTACGTATCCTATTTTAGTGTGTGATAAAATAGGAATAAATGGACTTAGGGTTTTGAACCTATTTACTATTGCTATATATTCTGATTTATGAGAGATTCTTATAATATTATCAGCCGTCGCAAATATAGTAAAATTATTTGCATAACGTAGCCCTAATTTGGATGAACCTTGATAAAACATTTGCATCATCTTTTTTCTAGTGTGATCTTTTTGATTCAATTTTGGATACCCCATTTTCTCTTTAATGTATTCTCTCATTTGGAGAATAGTAGGAAGGACAATCGTCCTTTCATCGGCATCAAATATAATATTATCGAACCATTAACAAAATTTGGATAGGAAAGAGAATACATTAGAACATGTGCAGGGGTCAGTAAGTGGCTGTAAAACGTTTGGTTGTGTGATATTTTGATGTTGACGAAGATATTGAGAAAGTGATATCAGTTCTCTCCACACGAACACGGTGATCATTTCTCGTATATTCCTCACGAACTCTGCAATTGCAATTGAGATTATTTGGTTATTGTGGAAATGGTATATATATTTACGTATCATGTTTTAGTGTGTGATAAAATAGGAATAAATGGACTTAGGGTTTTGAGCCTATTTACTATTGCTATATATTTTGCTTTATGAGAGATTCTTATAATATTATCAGCCGTCGCAAATATAGTAAAATTATTTGCATAACGTAGCCCCAATTTGGATGAACCTTGATGAAACATTTGCATCATCTTTTTTTTCTAGCGTGATCTTCTTGATTCAATTTTGGATCCCCCATTTTCTCTTTAATGTATTCTCTGATTTGGGGAATAGTATGAAGGACAATCGTCCTTTCATCGGCATCAAATATAATATCATCGAACCATTAACAAAATTTGGATAGGAAAGGGAATACGTTAGACTATGGTTTATAAGAACACGTGCGGGGGGGTCAGCAAGTGGCTAGAAAATGGTTTGGTTGTGTGATATTTTGATGTTGACGAAGATATTGAGAAAGTGATATCAGTTCTCTCCACACGAACACGGTGATCATTTCTCGTATATTCCTCATGAACCCTGCAGTTGCAATTCATATGATTTGATTGGTGTGGAAATAGGATATATATATATATATATATTTACGTTTCCTATTTTTATGTGGGATAAAGTATTAATCAATGTTATATATTATGATTTATGAGAGATTCTTACAACATTTGTCATTACAAATTTAATAGCCACACTTTGGAGGACGCAGTCCTAATTTGGGTGATACTGGATAAAGGTTTTGCGCCATCTTTTTTCTTGTGTGATCTCTTTTATTCGATTTGTGATACCACCTCAAATTGGTGAAATTCCCAAGCTAACCCCTTTCATCTCTCACTATCTACTCCCGCTTTGTCACTCGTGAAAGGTGCAATGAGATCCGGCGAAATCCCTTGACATTCCCCT
>JAGKPW010002297.1:0-15596 GCA_019926035.1 Melaleuca alternifolia
ACTTGTTTAGATTGGACAAAAGGAGACGAACTCCTGAGATTGGACCAAAAGGACACGAACTTCCAAAGATTGAACCAAAAGGAGACGAACTCCTTAGATTGGACCAAGAGGAGACTAACTCAGTTAGATTGGACCAAAATGAGACGAACTCCTTAGATTGGACCAAGAGGAGACGAACTTCTTAAGATTGGACCAAAAGGAGACGAACTCCTTAGATTCGATAAAGAGGAGACGAACTCCTTAGATTGGACCAAGAGGAGACGAACTTGCAAAGATTGGACCAAAAAGGAGAGGAACTCCTTACATTGGATAAAGAGGAGACGAACGCCTTAGATTGGACCAAGAGGAGACGAACTTTCCTAAATTGGAACAAGAGGACACGAACTCGGTTAGATTGGACCAAAAGTAGACGAGCTTCTTAGATTGGACCAAGAGGAGATGAACTTCCTAAGATTGGACCAAAAGGAGACGAACTCCTTAGATTGGATAAAGAGGAGACGAACTCCATAGATTGGAACAAGCGGAGACGAACTTCCTAAGTTTGGACCAAAAGGAGACGAACTCCTTAGATTGGACCAAAAGGAGACGAACTTCCAAAGATTGGACCAAAAGGAGACGAACTCCTTTCATTGGATAAAGAGGAGACGAACTCCTTAGATTCGATCTTTACCAAAAAAAAAAAAAAAAACTCCTGAGATTCGACCAAAGGGAGCTAAACTACTTAAATTGGACCAAGAGGAGACGAACTTCCAATGATTGGACCAAGAGGAGACGAACTCCTTAGATTGGACCAAGAGTGGACGAACTCGGTTAGATTCGACCAAAAGGAGACGAACTCCTTTGATTGGCCCAAGAGGAGACGAACTTCCTAAGATTTGACCAACATGAGACAAACTCCTTAGATTGGATAAAGAGGAGACGAACTCCTTAGATTGGACCAAGAGGAGACGAACTTCCCTAGATTGGACCAAAAGGAGACGAACTCCTTAGGTTGGACCAAGAGGAGACGAACTCTCTTAGATGGGACCATGAGGAGGAGAACTCTGTTTTATTGGACCAAAAGGAGACGAACTCCTTAGATTGAAATGAGAGGAGACGAACTTCCTTATATTGGACCGAGAGGACACAAACTCGGTTAGATTGGACCAAAGGGTGACGAACTCTTCTAGATTAGACCAAGAGGAGAGGAACTCATTTAGATTGGACAAAAGGAGATGAACTCCTGAGATTGGACCAAAAGGAGATGAACTTCCAAAGATTGGACCAAGAGGAGACTAACTCGGTTAGATTTGACCAAAAGGAGATGAACTCTCTTAGATTGGACCAAGAGGAGGAGATCTCTGTTATATTGGACCAAAAGGAGA
Source organism: Melaleuca alternifolia (assembly GCA_019926035.1). NCBI lineage: Eukaryota > Viridiplantae > Streptophyta > Magnoliopsida > Myrtales > Myrtaceae > Melaleuca > Melaleuca alternifolia. The sequence goes on from JAGKPW010002297.1 coordinate 1,365, forward strand.
TGAACTCCTTAGATTGAAACGAGAGGAGACGAACTTCATTATATTGGACCGAGAGGACACGAACTCGGTTAGATTGGACCAAAAGGTGACGAACTACTTAGATTGGACCAAGAGGAGAGGAACTCGTTTAGATTGGACAAAAGGAGATGAACTCCTGAGATTGGACGAAAAGGAGACGAACTCCTTACATTGGATAAAGAGGAGACGAACTCGTTAGATTGAACCAAGAGGAGACGAACTTCCTTAGATTCGACCAAAATTAGACGAACTCTCCTAGATTGGACAAAGAGGTGACAAACTCGGTTAGATTGGACCAAAACGAGACGAACTACTTACATTGGACCAAGAGGACACGAACTAGGTTAAATTGGACCAAAAGGAGCCAAACTACTTAAATTGGACCAGAAGGAGACGAACTTCCTAGGATTGGACCAAGAGGAGACGAACTTCCAATGATTGGACCAAGAGGAGACGAAGTCCCTTAGATTAGACCAAGAGGAGACAAACACGGTTAGATTGGACCAAAGGGAGCCGAACTACTTAAATTGGACCAAGAGGAGACGAACTTCCTAAGATTGGACCAAAATGAGACAAACTCCTTAGATTGGATAAAGAGGAGACGAACTCCTTAGATTGGACCAAGAGGAGACGAACTTCCCTAGATTGGACCAAAAGGAGACGAACTCCTTAGGTTGGACCAAGAGGAGACGAACTCTCTTAGATGGGACCATGAGGAGGAGAACTCTGTTTTATTGGACCAAAAGGAGACGAACTCCTTAGATTGAAATGAGAGGAGAGGAACTTCCTTAGATTGGACCAAGAGGAACCCAAACTCGGTTAGATTGGACCAAATGGTGAAACGAACTCTTCTGATGTAGACAAGAGGAGAGGAACTCTTTATATTGGACAAAAGGAATGAAACTCCTGAGAATTGGACCAAAAGGAGATGAACTTCCAAAGAATGGACCAAGATGATACTAACCTCCGGTTAGCTTTGACCAAAAGGAGAACGACCTCTCTTAGATTGACCAATAGGAAGGAGCCTCTGTATATTGGACCAAAAGGAGACGAACTCCTTAGATTGGAACGAGAGGAGACGAACTTCCCTAGATTGGACCAAGAGGACCCGAACTCGGTTAGATTGGACGAAAAGGAGAAGGACTCCTTAGATTGGATAAAGAGGAGACGAACTTCCTATGTTTGGACCAAGAGGAGACAAACTTTGAAAGATTGGACCAAAAGGAGACGAACTCCTTACATTGGAAAAAGAGGAGATGAACTCCTTAGATTGGACCAAGAGGAGACGAACTACCTTAGATTGGACCAAAACTAGGCGAACTCTCCTAGATTGGACCAAGAGGAGACAAACTCGGTTAGATAGGATCAAAACGAGACGAATTACTTAGATTGGACCAAGAGGACAGGAACTCGGTTAGATTGGACCAAAAGGAGCCAAACTACTTAAATTGGAACAAGAGGAGACGAACTTCCTAGGATTGGACCAAAAGGAGATGAACTCCTTACATTGGACCAAGAGGAGACGAAGTCCCTCAAATTGGACCAAGAGGAGACGAACTCGGTTAGATTGGACCAAAAGGAGACGAACTCCTTAGATTGGACCAAGAGGAGACGAACTTCCTAAGATTGGACCAAAATGAGACAAACTCCTTAGATTGGATAAAGAGGAGACGAACTCCTTAGATTGGACCAAGAGGAGACAAAGTTCCCTAAATTGGACCAAAAGGAGACGAACTCCTTAGTTAGGACCAAGATAAAACCAATTTCCTTAGATTGGACCAAAAGCAGAGAAAATCCATAGATTGGATAGAGAGATGACGAACTCCTTAGATTGGACCAAGAGGAGACGACCTTCCTTAGATTGAAACGAGAGGAGACGAACTTCCTTTTATTGGACCGAGAGGGCATGAACTCGGTTAGATTGGACCAAAAGGTGACGAACTCTACTAGATTAGACCAAGAGGAGAGGAACTCGTTTAGATTGGACAAAAGGAGACGATCTCCTGAGATTGGACCAAAAGGAGACGAACTTCCATAGATTGGACCAAATGGAGACGAACTCCTTAGATTGGACCACGAGGAGACTAACTCGGTTAGATTGGACCAAAAGGAGACGAACTCCTTAGATTGGACGAAGGGGAGGCGAAATTCCTTAGATTCGACCAAGAGGAGACGAACTTCCTTAGATTGGACCAAAAGTAGACGAACTCTCCTAGATTGAACAAAGAGGTGACGAACTCGGTTAGATTGGACCAAAACGAGACGAACTACTTAGATTGGACCAAAAGCAGACGAACTAGGTTAGATAGGACCAAAAGGAGCCAAACTACTTAAATTGGAGTAGAAGGAGACGAACTTCCTAGGATTGGACCAAAAGGAGACGAAATCCTTAGATTGGACCAAGAGGAGACGAAGTCCCATAGATTAGACGAAGAGGTGACAAACACGGTTAGATTGGACCAAAAGGAGCCGAACTACTTAAATTGGACCAAGAGGAGACGAACTTCCAAAGATTGGACGAAAAGGAGACGAACTCCTTAGATTGGACTAAGATTAGATGAACTCGGTTAGATTGGACGAAAAGGAGACGAACTCCTTAGATTGGACCATAAGGAGACAAACTCCACAGATTGGATAAAGAAGAGACGAACTCCTTAGATTGGACTAAGAGGAGACGAACTTCCCTAGATTGGACCAAAAGGAGACGAACTCCGTAGGTTGGACCAAGAGGAGACGACCTTCCTTAGATTGAAACGAGAGAAGACGAACTTCCTTATAATGGACGGAGAGGACACGAACTCAGTTAGATTGGACCAAAAGGTGACGAACTCTACTAGATTAGACCAAGAGGAGAGGAACTCGTTTAGATTGGACAAAAGGAGACGAACTCCTAAGATTCGACCAAAAGCAGACGAACTTTCATAGATTGGACCAAATGGAGACGAACTCCTTAGATTGGACCACGAGGAGACTAACTCGGTTAGATTGGACCAAAAGGAGACGAACTCCTTAGATTAGCCTAAAAGTGGACGAACTCAGTTAGATTGGACCAAAGTGACGCAATCTCCTAGATTGACAAAGAGGTGACGAACTCGTTAGATTGGACCAAAATCTGAGACGAGTACTTAGATTGGCCAGAGACCGAACTACGTTAGAGTGGACCAAGGAGCCAAACCTACTTTAAATGGACCAGAAGAGACGAACGTCTAGGATTGGACCAAAAGTAACGAACTCCTTAATTGGACCAGAGGGAACAAGTCCCTAAGATTGACCATAGGAGACAAACACGTTTAGATTGACCAAAGGGAGCCGAACTACTTAAATTGGACCAAGAGGACACGAACTTCCAAAGATTGGACCAAAAGGAGACGAACTCCTTAGATTGGACTAAGAGTAAACGAACTCGGTTAAATTGGACCAAAAGGAGACGAACTCCTTAGATTGGACCAAAATGAGACAGACTCCTTAGATTGGATAAAGAGGAGACGAACTCCTTAGATTGGGCCAAGAGTAGATGAACTTCCCTAGATTGGACCAAGAGGACACGAACTCGGTTAGATTGGACCAAAAGGAGACGAGCTCCGTAGATTGGACCAAGTGGAAACGAACTTCCTAAGATTGGACCAAAAGGTGACGAACTCTACTAGATTAGACCAAGAGGTGATGAACTCTGTTAGATTGGACCAAAACGAGACGAACTACTTAGATTGGACCAAGAGGACACAAACTCAGTTAGATTGGACCAAAAGGAGCGGAACTACTTAAATTGGACTAGAAGGAGACAAACTTGCTAGGATTGGACCAACAGGAGACGAACTCCTTAGATTGGGCCAAGAGGAGACGAAGGCCCTTAGATTGGACCAAGAGGAGACGAACTCGGTTATATTCGACCAAAAGGAGACGAACACCTTAGATTGGACCAAGAGGAGACGAAGTCCCGTAGATTAGACCAAGAGGAGACAAACACGGTTATATTGGACCAAAGGGAGCCGAACTACTTAAATTGGACCAGATATACGAACTCCAAAGATTGGACCAAAGGAGATGAACTCCTAGATTGTACTAAGAGTAGACGAACTTCGGTTAATTGGACCAAAGGAGACGAACTCCTTATATTGACCAAGAGGAGACTAACTATTCCTGAAGATTTGGACCAAATGAGACAAACTCCTTAGATTGGATAAGACAGACGAACTCCTTAGATGGACAAGAGGAGACACCCTCCCTAAATGACCGAAAGGAGACGAACTCCTTAGATTGGACCAAGAGGAGACCACTTCCCTAAGATTGACCAAAAGACCAACTACTTTAATTGGACCAGAAGGAACTACTCCTAGGATTGGACAAGAGAGACAAACCCGTTGATTGGACCAGAGGAGACGAACTTCCCTAGATGAACAAAGTACACTAACTCGATTAGATTGGACCAAAAGGAGACGAGCTCCTTAGATTGGACCAAGAAGAGACGAACCTCCTAAGATTGGACCAAAAGGAGACGAACTCCTTAGATTGGACCAAGAGGAGACGAACTTCCTTATATTCAACCCAGAGGAGACGAATTCCCTTAGATTGGACCAAGAGAAGGAGAACTCTATTATATTGAACCAAATGGAGACGAACTCTTTAGATTGAAACGAGAGGAGACGAACTTCCTTATATTGGACCGAGAGGACACGAACTTGGTTAGATTGGACCAAAAGGTGACGCGCCTAGATTGGACCAAAAAGAGACGAACTCCTTAGATTTGACCAAGGGGAGACGAACTACTTAGATCAGACCAAAGGGAGACGAACTTCCAAAGATTGGACCAAAAGGAGACGAACTCCTTAGATTCGATAAAGAGGAGACGAACTCCTTAGATTGGACCAAGAGGAGACGAACTTGCAAAGATTGGACCAAAAGGAGAGGAACTCCTTACATTGGATAAAGAGGAGACGAACGCCTTTGATTGGACCAAGAGGAGACGAACTTCCCTAAATTGGAACAAGAGGACACGAACTCGGTTAGATTGGACCAAAAGTAGACGAGCTCCTTAGATTGGACCAAGAGGAGATGAACTTTCTAAGATTGGACCAAAAGGAGACGAACTCCTTAGATTGGATAAAGAGGAGACGAACTCCATTGATTGGAACAAGAGGAGACGAACTTCCTAAGTTTGGACCAAAAGGAGACGAACTCCTTAGATTGGACCAAAAGGAGACGAACTTCCAAAGATTGGACCAAAAGGAGACGAACTCCTTTCATTGGATAAAGAGGAGACGAACTCCTTAGATCCGATCTTTACCAAAAAAAAAAAAAAAACTCCTTAGATTCGACCAAAGGGAGCTGAACTACTTAAATTGGACCAAGAGGAGACGAACTTCCAATGATTGGACCAAGAGGAGACGAACTCCTTAGATTGGACCAAGAGTGGACGAACTCGGTTAGATTCGACCAAAAGGAGACGAACTCCTTTGATTGGCCCAAGAGGAGACGAACTTCCTAAGATTGGACCAAAATGAGACAAACTCCTTAGATTAGATAAAGAGGAGACGAACTCCTTAGATTGGACCAAGAGGAGACGAACTTCCCTAGATTGGACCAAAAGGAGACGAACTCCTTAGGTTGGACCAAGAGGAGACGAACTCTCTTAGATGGGACCATGAGGAGGAGAACTCTGTTTTATTGGACCAAAAGGAGACGAACTCCTTAGATTGAAATGAGAGGAGACGAACTTCCTTATATTGGACCGAGAGGACACAAACTCGGTTAGATTGGACCAAAGGGTGACGAATTCTTCTAGATTAGACCAAGAGGAGAGGAACTCATTTAGATTGGACAAAAGGAGATGAACTCCTGAGATTGGACCAAAAGGAGATGAACTTCCAAAGATTGGACCAAGAGGAGACTAACTCGGTTAGATTTGACCAAAAGGAGACGAACTCTCTTAGATTGGACCAAGAGAAGGAGACCTCTGTTATATTGGACCAAAAGGAGATGAACTCCTTAGATTGAAACGAGAGGAGACGAACTTCATTATATTGGACCGAGAGGACACGAACTCGGTTTAGATTGGACCAAAAGGTGACGAAATACTTGGATTGGACCAAGAGGAGAGGAACTCGTTTAGATTGGACAAAAGGAGATGAACTCCTGAGATTGGACCAAAAGGAGACGAACTCCTTACATTGGATAAAGAGGAGACGAACTCCTTAGATTGGACCAAGAGGAGACGAACTTCCTTAGATTCGACCAAAAGTAGACGAACTCACCTAGATTGGACAAAGAGGTGACAAACTCGGTTAGATTGGACCAAAACGAGACGAACTACTTACATTGGACCAAGAGGACACGAACTAGGGTTACATTTTACCAAAAGGACCAAACTACTTAGATTGGAGCCAAAGGAGACGAACTCGGTTAGATTTGGACCAAAAGGAGAGGAACTCCTTAGATTGGACCAAGAGGAGACTAACTTCCTAAGATTGGACCAAAAGGAGACGAACTCCTTAGATTGGACCAAGAGGAGACGAACTTCCTAAGATTGGACGAAAAGGAGACGAACTCCTTAGATTGGACCAAAAGGAGACGAACTTCCAAAGATTGGACCAAAAGGAGGCGAACTCCTTTCATTGGATAAAGAGGAGACGAACTCCTTAATTGGACCAAGAGGAGACGAATTACGTAAATTGGACCAAGAGGAGACGAACTTCCAAAGATTGGACCAAAAGGAGACGAACTCCTTAGATTGGACTAAGAGGAGAAATCCATAATTGGATAGAGAGAATGACGACTCCTTAGATGGACCAATAGAGACGACCTTCCTTAGATTGAACGAGAGGAGAACCAACTCCTTTTTAATTGACCGAGATGGCAATAACTCAGTTAGATTGGACCAAAAGGTGACGAACTCTACTAGATTAGACCAAGAGGAGAGGAACTCGTTTAGATTGGACAAAAGGAGACGATCTCCTGAGATTGGACCAAAAGGAGACGAACTTCCATAGATTGGACCAAATGGAGACGAACTCCTTAGATTGGACCACGAGGAGACTAACTCGGTTAGATTGGACCAAAAGGAGACGAACTCCTTAGATTGGACGAAGAGGAGGCGAAATTCCTTAGATTCGACCAAGAGGAGACGAACTTCCTTAGATTGGACCAAAAGTAGACGAACTCTCCTAGATTGGACAAAGAGGTGACGAACTCGGTTAGATTGGACCAAAACGAGACGAACTACTTAGATTGGACCAAAAGCAGACGAACTAGGTTAGATAGGACCAAAAGGAGCCAAACTACTTAAATTGGAGTAGAAGGAGACGAACTTCCTAGGATTGGACCAAAAGGAGACGAAATCCTTAGATTGGACCAAGAGGAGACGAAGTCCCATAGATTAGACGAAGAGGTGACAAACACGGTTAGATTGGACCAAAAGGAGCCGAACTACTTAAATTGGACCAAGAGGAGACGAACTTCCAAAGATTGGACCAAAAGGAGACGAACTCCTTAGATTGGACTAGGAGGAGACGAACTTCCTAAGATTGGACGAAAAGGAGACGAACTCCTTAGATTGGACCAAAAGGAGACAAACTCCACAGATTGGATAAAGAAGAGACGAACTCCTTAGATTGGACTAAGAGGAGACGAACTTCGCTAGATTGGACCAAAAGGAGACGAACTCCGTAGGTTGGACCAAGAGGAGACGACCTTCCTTAGATTGAAACGAGAGGAGACGAACTTCCTTATATTGGACCGAGTGGAGACAAACTCGGTTAGATTTGACCAAAAGGTGACGAACTCTCCTAGATTAGACCAAGAGGAGAGGAACTCGTTTAGATTGGACAAAAGGAGACGAACTCCTAAGATTCGACCAAAAGCAGACGAACTTTCATAGATTGGACCAAATGGAGACGAACTCCTTAGATTGGACCACGAGGAGACTAACTCGGTTAGATTGGACCAAAAGGAGACGAACTCCTTAGATTAGACCAAGAGGAGACGAAATTTCTTAGATTCGACCAAGAGGAGACGAACTTCCTTAGATTGGACCAAAAGTAGACGAAATCTCCTAGATTGAACAAAGAGGTGACGAACTCGGTTAGATTGGACCAAAACGAGACGAAGTACTTAGATTGGACCAAGAGGACACGAACTACGTTAGATTGGACCAAAAGGAGCCAAACTACTTAAATTGGACCAGAAGGAGACGAACTTCCTAGGATTGGACCAAAAGGAGACGAACTCCTTAGATTGGACCAAGAGGAGACGAAGTCCCTAAGATTGGACCAAGAGGAGACAAACACGGTTAGATTCGACCAAAGGGAGCCGAACTACTTAAATTGGACCAAGAGGAGACGAACTTCCAAAGATTGGACCAAAAGGAGACGAACTCCTTAGATTGGACTAAGAGTAGATGAACTCGGTTAAATTGGACCAAAAGGAGACGAACTCCTTAGATTGGACCAAAATGAGACAAACTCCTTAGATTGGATAAAGAGGAGACGAACTCCTTAGATTGGGCCAAGAGTAGATAAACTTCCCTAGATTGGACCAAGAGGACACGAACTCGGTTAGATTGGACCAAAAGGAGACGAGCTCCGTAGATTGGACCAAGAGGAAACGAACTTCCTAAGATTGGACCAAAAGGTGACGAACTCTACAAGATTAGACCAAGAGGTGATGAACTCTGTTAAATTGGACCAAAACGAGACGAACTACTTAGATTGCACCAAGAGGACACAAACTCAGTTAGATTGGACCAAAAGGAGCGGAACTACTTAAATTGGACTAGAAGGAGACAAACTTGCTAGGATTGGACCAACAGGAGACGAACTCCTTAGATTGGGCCAAGAGGAGACGAAGGCCCTTAGATTGGACCAAGAGGAGACGAACTCGGTTATATTCGACCAAAAGGAGACGAACTCCTTAGATTGGACCAAGAGGAGACGAAGTCCTGTAGATTAGACTAAGAGGAGACAAACACGGTTATATTGGACCAAAGCGAGCCGAACTACTTAAATTGGACAAAGAGGAGACGAACTTCCAAAGATTGGACCAAAAGGAGATGAACTCCTTAGATTGGACGAAGAGTGGACGAACTCGGTTAGATTGGAACAAAAGGAGACGAACTCCTTAGATTGGACCAAGAGGAGACGAACTTCCTAAGATTGGACCAAAATGAGACAAACTCCTTAGATTGGATAAAGAGGAGACGAACTCCTTAGATTGGACAAAGAGGAGACAAACTTCCCTAAATTGGACCGAAAGGAGATGAACTCCTTAGATTGGACCAAGAGGAGACCAACTTCCTAAGATTGGACCAAAACGAGCCAAACTACTTAAATTGGACCAGAAGGAGACGAACGTCCTAGGATTGGACCAAGAGGAGACAAACTCCTTTGATTGGACCAAGAGGAGACCAACTTCCCGAGATTGGACCAAGAGGACACGAACTCGATTAGATTGGACCAAAAGGAGACGAGCTCCTTAGATTGGACCAAGAAGAGACGAACCTCCTAAGATTGGACCAAAAGGAGACGAACTCCTTAGATTGGACCAAGAGGAGATGAACTTCCTTATATTCGACCCAGAGGAGACGAATTCCCTTAGATTGGACCAAGAGAAGGAGAACTCTATTATATTGAACCAAATGGAGACGAACTCTTTAGATTGAAACGAGAGGAGACGAACTTCCTTATATTGGACCGAGAGGACACGAACTTGGTTAGATTGGACCAAAAGGTGACGAACTCCTTAGATTGGAAGAAAAGGAGACGAACTCCTTAAATTGGATAAAGAGGAGAGGAACTCCTTAGATTGGACCAAGAGATGACGAACTTCCAAAGATTGGACCAAAAGGAGACGAACTCCGTACATTGGTTAAAGAGGAGAGGAACTCCTTAGATTGGACCAAGAGGAGACGAACTTCCAAAGATTGGATCAAAAGGAGACGAACTCCTTACATTGAATAAAGAGGAGATGAACTCCTTATATTGGACCAAGAGGAGACGAACTTCCAAAGATTGGACCAAAAGGAGACAAACTCCCGTAGATTAGACCAAGAGTAGACAAACACGGTTAGATTGGACCAAAGGGAGCCGAACTACTTAAATTGGACCAAGAGGAGACGAACTTTCAAAGATTGGTCCCAAAGGAGAAGAACTCCTTAGATTTGACTAAGAGTAGACGAAGTCGGTTAGATTGGACCAAGAGGAGACGAACTCCTTAGATTGGACCAAGAGGAGACGAACTTGGTTGGATTGCACTCAACGGAGACGAACTCCTTAGATTGGACCAAGAGGAGACGACTCCTTATATCGACGCAGGAGACGAATTTCCCTTAATTGTCCCAAGAGAAAGGAAGAACTCTGTTATAGTGGACCAAATGGAGACGAACTCCTTAGATTGAAACAAGAGGAGACGAACTTGCTTATATTGGACCGACAGGACACGAACTTGGTTAGATTGGATCAAAAGGTGACGAACTCCTTAGATTGGACGAAAAGGAGAGGAACTCCTTAAATTGGATAAAGAGAAGAGGAACTCCTTAGATTGGACCAAGAGGAGACGAACTTCCAAAGATAGGACCAAAAGGAGACGAACTCGTTACATTGGATAAAGAGGAGACGAACTCCGTAGATTGGGCCAAGAGTAGACGAACTTCCCTAGATTGGACCAAGAGGACACGAACTCGATTAGATTGGACCAAAAGGAGACGAGCTCCTTAAATTTGACCAAGAGGAGACGAACCTCCTAAGATTGGACCAAAAGGAGACGAACTCCTTAGATTGGACCAAGAGGAGACGAACTTCCTTATATTGACCCAGAGGAGACGAATTCCCTAAGATTGGGCCAAGAGAAGGAGAACTCTGTTATATTGGACCAAATGGAGACGAACTCCTTAGATTGAAACGAGAGGAGGCGAACTTCCATATATTGGACCGATAGGACACGAACTTGGTTAGATTGGACCAAAAGGTGACGAACTCCTTAGATTGGACGAAAAGGAGACGAACTGCTTAAATTGGATAAAGAGGAGAGGAACTCCTTAGATTGGACCAAGAGGAGACGAACTTCCAAAGATTGGACCAAAAGGAGACGAACTCCATACATTGGTTAAAGAGGAGACGAACTCCTTAGATTGGGCCAAGAGTTAGGACGAACTTCCTAGATTGGACAAGAGGACCACACGAACACATAGGGTAGATTGGACCAAGAGGAGGAGACTCCTAGATTGGGCCAAAGGAGGGACGAAACTCCTTAGATGGGACCAAGAGGAGACGCCTTCCTTATATTCGACAAGTGGAGACGAACTCTCTAGATGGGACCAAGAAGAGCGAACTCCAAGATTGAAGCGAAGAAGAGACGAATTCCTTATATGGACAGAGAGGACATGAACTGGTAGATGGACCAAAAAGGTGATGAACTTCCTAGATTAGACCAAGAGGAGAGGAACCGTTAGATTGGACGACAAGAGACGAACGTCTGAGATTGGACCAAAAAGGGAGACAGAACTTCCAAAGATTGGACCAAAAGGAGACGAACTGCCTTAGATTGGACAAGAGGAGACTAAAACTCGGTTAGATGGACCAAAAGGAGAAGAAACTCCATGCATTGGACCAAGAGGAGACGACCTTCCTTATATTCGACCAAGAGGAGACGAACTCTCTTAGATAGGACCAAGAGGAGGACAACTCTGTAATATTGGACCAAAAGGAGACGAACTCCTTAGATTGAAACGAGAGGAGACGAACTTCCTTATATTGGACCGAGTGGAGACAAACTCGGTTAGATTTGACCAAAAGGTGACGAACTCTCCTAGATTAGACCAAGAGTAGAGGAACTCGTTTAGATTGGACAAAAGGAGACGAACTCCTGATATTGGACCAAAAGGAGACAAACTTCCAAAGATTGGACCAAAAGGAGACGAACTCCTTAGATTGGACCAAGAGGAGACGAACTTCCTAAGATTTGACCAAAAGGAGACAAACTCCTTAGATTGGATAAAGATGAGACGAACTCCATAGATTGGACCAAGAGGAGACGAACTTCCAAAGATTGGACCAAAACGAGACAAACTCCTTACATTGGATAAATAGGAGACGAACGCCTTAGATTGGACCAAGAGGAGACGAACTTCCGTAGATTGGATCAAGAGGACACGAACTCGGTTAGATTAGACCGAAAGGATACGAGCTCCTTAGATTGGACCAAGAGGAGATGAACTTCCTAAGATTGGACCAAAAGGAGACGAACTCCTTAGATTGGATAAAGTGGAGGCGAACTCCTTAGATTGGACCAATAGGAGACGCACTTCCTAGGATTCGACAAAGAGGAGACGAACTTCCAAAGATTGGACCAAAAGGAGACGAACTCCTTACATTGGATAAATAGGAGAGGAACGCCTTAGATTGGACCAAGAGGAGACGAACTTCCGTAGATTGGACCAATAGGACACGAACTCAGTTAGATTGGACCGAAAGGATACGAGCTCCTTAGATTGGACCAAGAGGAGATGAACTTCCTAAGATTGGACCAAAAGGAGACGAACTCCTTAGATTGGATAAAGGGGAGACGAACTCCTTAGATTGGACCAAGAGGAGACTAACTCGGTTAGATTAGACCAAGAGGAGACGAACTTCCTAAGATTGGAACAAAAGGAGACGAACTCCTTACATTGGATAAATAGGAGACGAACGCCTTAGATTGGACCAAGAGGAGACGAACTTCCGTAGATTGGACCAATAGGACACGAACTCAGTTAGATTGGACCGAAAGGATACGAGCTCCTTAGATTGGACCAAGAGGAGATGAACTTCCTAAGATTGGACCAAAAGGAGACGAACTGCTTAGATTGGATAAAGGGGAGACGAACTCCTTAGATTGGACCAAGAGGAGACTAACTCGGTTAGATTAGACCAAGAGGAGACGAACTTCCTAAGATTGGAACAAAAGGAGACGAACTCCTTAGATTGGATAAAAGAGGAGCGAATCCTTAGATGCGACCAAGAGGAGAGGGAAACTTCCAAAGATGGACCAAAAAGGAGACGGAAACTCCTTACCATGGGATAATAGGAGAAGAACGCCTTAGAGGGGACCAGAGGAGACGACTTCCTAGATTGGACCAAGAGGACCGAACTCGGACTAATTGGACCGAAAGATCCCGAGATCCTTAGATTGGCCAAGGGAGGAGATGAACTTAAGATTGACGCAAACGGAGACGGAACTCCTAGATTGGATAAAGGGGAGCGAACTCCTTAGATTGGACCAAGAGGAGACTAACTCGGTTAGATTAGACCAAGAGGAGACGAACTCCTTAGATTGCACCAAGAGGTGACGAACTTCCTTATATTCGACCAAGAGGAGACGAACTCTCTTAGATTGGACCCAGAGGAGGAGACCTCTGTGATATTGGACCAAAAGGAGAGGAACACCTTAGATTGAAACGAGAGGAGACGAACTTCCTTATATTTGACCGAGAGGACACGAACTCGGTTAGATTGTACCGAAAGGTGACAAACTCTCCTAGATTAGACCAAGAGGAGAGGAACTCGTTTAGATTGTACCAAAAGGAGACGAACTCCTGAGATTGGAACAAAAGGAGATGAACTTCCAAAGATTGGACCAAAAGAAGACGAATTCCTTAGATTGGACCAAGAGGAGATGAATTTCCTAAGATTGGAACAAAAGTAGACGAACTCCTTAGATTGGATAAAGAGGAGACGAACTCCTCAGATTGGACCAAGAGAAGACAAACTTCCAAAGATTGGACCAAAATGACACGAACACTTTAGATTCGATCAAGAGGAGCCGAAATTCCTTAGATTCAACCAAGAGGAGAATAACTTCCCTAGATTGGACCAAAAGGAGACGAACTCTCCTGGATTGGACCAAAAGGAGACGAACTCCTTAGATTGGACCAACAGGAGACTAACTCGGTTACATTGGACCAAAAGGAGAAGAACTCCTTGGGTTGGACCAAGAGGAGACGGCCTTCCTTATATTCGACCAAGAGGAGACGAACTCTCTTAGATTGGACCAAGAGGATGACAACTCAGTTATATTGGACCAAAAGGAGACGAACTCCTTAGATTGAAATGAGAGGAGAGGAACTTCCTTAGATTGGACCAAGAGGAGACGAACTCCTTAGATTGGATAAAGAGGAGACGAACTCCTTAGATTGGACCAAAAGGAGACGAACTTCCAAAGGTTGGACGAAAAGGAGACGAACTCCTT
>JAGKPW010002298.1:0-15367 GCA_019926035.1 Melaleuca alternifolia
TGTCCTCTTGGTCGAATATAAGGAAGTTCGTCTCCTCTTGGTCCAATCTAAGGAGTTCGTCTCGTCTTTATGCAATGTAAGGAGTTCGTCTTCTTTTGCCTCAATCTTTGGAAGTTCGTCTCCTCTTGGTCCAATCTAAGGAGTTCGTCTCCTCTTTATCCAATCTAAGGAGTTCATCTCCTTTTGTACCAATCTTAGGAAGTTCATCTCCTCTTGTTCCAATTTAAGGAGCTCGTCTCCTTTTAGTCCAATCTAACCGAGTTCGTGTCCTTTTCGTCCAATCTAGGGAAGTTTGTCTCCTCTTCATTCAATCTAAGGAGTTCATCTCATCTTTATCCAATCTAAGGAGTAGGTCCCCATTTGGTCCAGTCTTAGGAAGTTCGTCTCCTCTTGGTCCAATCTAAAGAGTTCGTCTCCTTGTGGTCCAATCTAACGGAGTTCATGTCCTCATGGTCCAATCTAGGGAAGTTTGTCTCCTCTTGGTCCAATCTAAGAGTTCGTCTCCTGTTTCTCCAATCTAAGGAGTTCGTATCCTTTTGGTCCAGTCTTAGGAAGTTCGTCTCCTCTTGGTCCAATCTAAGGAGTTCGTCTCCTTGTGGTCCAATCTTAGGAAGTTCGTCTCCTCTTGGTCCAATCTAAGGAGTTCGTATCCCTTCGGTCCAATCCTAGCAAGTTCATCTACTCTTGTTCCAGTTTAAGTAGTTCATGTCCTTTTGGTCCAATCTAATCGAGTTCGTATCCTTTTCGTCCAATCTAAGATAGTTCGTCTCCTCTTGGACGAATATAAGGAAGTTCGTCTCCTCTTTGTCCAATCTATGGAGTTCGTCTCCTCTTTATGCAATGTAAGGAGTTCGACTCCTTTTGCTCCAATCTTTGGAAGTTGATCTCCTCTTGGTCCAACCTAAGGAGTTCGTCTCCTCTTTATCCAATCTAAGGAGGTTCGTCCCTTTTGGTCCATTCTTAGGAAGTTTCATCTCCTCTTGTTTCCATCTACGGAGCTTGTGTCCGTTTTGGTCCAACCTAACGAGTACGTGTCCTTTTGGTCCAATCTAGCGAAGTTCGTCTCCTCTTGGTCCAATCTAAGGAGTTCGTCTCCTCTTTATCCAATCTAAGGAGTTTGTCTCCTTTTGTTCCAATCTTAGGAACTTCGTCTCCACTTGGTCCAATCTTAGGAGTTCGTGTCCTTTTGGTCCAATCTTAGGAAGTTCGTCTCCTCTTGGTCCAATCGAAGGAGTTCGTCTCCCTTCGGTCCAATCCTATCAAGTTCGTCTCCTCTTGTTCCAGTTTAAGTAGTTCGTGTTCTTTTGGTCCAATCTAATCGACTTCGTAACCTCTTAATCCAATAATAGGAGTTCGTCTCCGTTTGGTCCAATCTAAACGAGTTCCACTCCTCGGGGTCTAATCTAGGAGAGTTCGTCACCTTTCGGTCCAATCATACCGAGTTCGTCTCCTCTTGGTCCAATCTAAAAGAGTTCGTCTCCTCTTGGTCCAATCTAAAAGAGTTCGTCTCCTATCGGTCCAATATAAGGAAGTTTGTCTCCTCTTGCTCCAATCTAAGGACTTCGTCTCCTCTTTATGCAATGTAAGGAGTTCGTCTCCTTTTGCTCCAATCTTTGAAAGTTCGTCTCCTCTTTGTCCAATCTAAGGAGTTCGTCTCCTTTTGGTCCAATCTAACCGAGTTCATGTCCTCTTGGTCCAATCTAGGGAAGTTCATCTCCTCTTGGTCCAACCTAAGGAGTTCGTCTCCTCTTTATCCAATCTAAGGAGTATGTCTCCATATGGTCCAGTCTTAGGAAGTTCGTCTCCTCTTGGTCCAATCTAAGGAATTTGTCTCCTTGTGGTCCAATCTTAGGAAGTTCGTCCGCTCTTGGTCCAATCTAAGGAGTTCGTTTCCCTTCGGTACAATCCTAGTAAGTTCATCTCCTCTTGTTCCAGTTTATGTAGTTGGTGTCCTTTTGGTCCAATCTAATCGAGTTCGCATCCTCTTGGTGCAATCTAAGGAGTTCATCTCCTTTTGGTCCAATCTAAACGAGTTCCACTTCTCTGGGTCTAATCTTGGAGAGTTCGTCACCTTTTGGTCCAATCTTACCGAGTTCGTCTCCTCTTGGTCCAATCTAAAAGAGTTTGTCTCCTATCGGTCCAATATAAGGAAGTTCGTTTCCTCTCATTCCATTCTAATGAATTCGTCTCCTTTTGCTCCAATATGACAGAGTTCGTCTCCTCTTTGTCCAATCCAAGAGAGTTCATCTCCTATTGGTCGAATCTAAGGAAGTGCGTCTCCTCTTGGTCCAATCTAAGGAGTTCGTCTGCTTTTGATCCAATCTAAACGAGTTCCACTCCCCTGGGTCTAATCTAAGAGAGTTCGTCCAATCTTACCGAGTTCGGGTCCTCTCGGTCCAATCTAAAAGAGTTCGTCTCCTATTGATCCAATATAAGGAAGTTCGCCTACTCTCGTTCCATTCTAACGAGTTCGTCTCCTTTTGGTCCAATATAACAGAGCTTGTCTCATCTTCGTCAAATCTAAGACAGTTCGTCTCCTCTTGGTCCAATCTAAGGGAGTTCGTCTCCTCTTGGTCCAATCTAAGGGAGTTCGTCTCCTCTTGGTTCAATCTACGGACTCCATCTCCTCTTGGTCTAATCTAGGGAGTTCATCTCCTCTTGGTCCAATCTAAGGAGTTCGTCTCCTTTTGGTCAATCAGGAGTTCGTTTCTTGTGCTCCATCTAACCGATTTCGCTCTCTTGGTCCAATCAAAGGAGTTTCTCTCCCTTCGGTCCCCCAATCCTAGCAGTTGGTCTCCTCTTGTTCCAGTTTGTAGTAGTTCTTTCCTTTTGGTCCAATCTAATGAGTTCGTTGCCTCTTGGTCCAATCTAAGGGAATTCGTCTCCTCTGCGTCGAATATAAGGAAGTTCGTCTCCTCTTGGTCCAATCTAAGGAGTTCGTCTCGTCTTTATCCAATCTAAGGAGTTCGTGTCCTTTTGGTCCAATCTAACTGAGTTCGTCTCCTTGTGGTCCAATCTAGGAAAGTTCGTCTCCTCTTGCTCCAATCTAAGGAGTTCGTCTCCTCTTTATGCAATGTAAGGAGTTCGTCTCCTTTTGCTCCAATATTTGAAAGTTCGTCTCCTCTTTGTCCAATCTAAGGAGTTCGTCTCCTCTTTATCCAATATAAGGAGTTCGTCTCCTTTTGGTGCAATCTTAGGAAGTTCGTCTCCTCTTGATCCATTCTAAGGAGCTCGTCTCCTTTTGGTCCAATCTAACCGAGTTCGTGTCCTCTTGGTCCAATCTAGGGAAGTTCGTCTCCTCTTGGTCCAACCTAAGGAGTTTGTCTCCTCTTTATGCAATGTAAGGAGTTCGTCTCCTTTTGCCCCAATCTTTGGAAGTTCGTCTCCTCTTGGTCCAACCTAAGGAGTTTGTCTCCTCTTTATCCAATCTAAGGAGTATGTCTCCATTTGGTCCAGTCTTAGGAAGTTCGTCTCCTCTTGGTCCAATCTAAGGAATTCGTCTCTTTGTGGTCCAATCTTAGAAAGTTCGTCTCCTCTTGGTCCAATCTAAGGAGTTCGTCACCCTTCGGTCCAATCCTAGTAAGTTCGTCTCCTCTTGTTCCAATTTATGTAGTCCGTGTCCTTTTGGTCCAATCTAAGGAGTTCGTCTCCTTTTGGTCCAATCTAAACGAGTTCCACTCCTCTGGGTCTAATCTTGGAGTGTTCGTCACCTTTTGGTCCAATCTTACCGAGTTCGTCTCCTCTTGGTCCAATCTAAAAGAGTTCGTCTCCTATCGGTCCAATATAAGGAAGTTCGTTTCCTCTCATTCCATTCTAATGAATTCGTCTCCTCTTGGTCCAATATGACAGAGTTCGTCTCCTCTTTGTCCAATCCAAGAGAGTTCATCTCCTATTGGTCGAATCTAAGGAAGTGCGTCTCCTCTTGGTCCAATCTAAGGAGTTCGTCTGCATTTGATCCAATCTAAACGAGTTCCACTCCCCTGGGTCTAATCTAAGAGAGTTCGTCCAATCTTACCGAGTTCGTGTCCTCTCGGTCCAATCTAAAAGAGTTCGTCTCCTATCGATCCAATATAAGGAAGTTCGTCTACTCTCGTTCCATTCTAACGAGTTCGTCTCCTTTTGGTCCAATATAACAGAGCTTGTCTCGTCTTCGTCAAATCTAAGACAGTTCGTATCCTCTTTGTCCAATCTAAGAGAGTTCGTCTCCTCTTGGTCGAATATATGGAAGTTCATCTTCTCTTGGTCCAATCTAAAGAGTTCGTCTCCTCTTTATCCAATCTAAGGAGTTGGTCTCTTTTTGCTCCAATCTTTGGAAGTTCGTCTCCTCTTGGTCCAATCTAAGGAGTTCGTCTCCTCTTTATCCAATCTAAGGAGTTCGTCTCCTTTTGGTCCAATCTTAGGCAGTTCGTGTCCTCTTGTTCCAATCTAAGGAGCTCGTCTCCTTTTGCTCCAATCCTAGCAAGTTCGTCTCCTCTTGTTCCAGTTTAAGTAGTTCATGTCCTTTTCGTCCAATCTAATCCAGTTCGTATCCTCTTGGTCCAATCTAAGATAGTTCGTCTCTACTTGGTCGAATATAAGGAAGTTCCTCTCCTCTTGGTCCAATTTAAGGAGTTCGTCTCCTCTTTATGCTACGTAAGGAGTTGCAGTCCATCTTATTTGCTCCAAAGCTGCGGTTGTGGGAAGTTACGTCTCCACCTCCCCTTGGTCCATCTAAGGGTTCGTCTCCCGTTCGTCCAATCTAAGGAGTTCGTCTCCTTTGGTCCATATCTTTTAGAAGTTTCTCTCCTCTTGTTTCCAATCTAAGGAGCTGTCCTCCTGGTTTGCTCAAAAACATCTAACCGAGTTCGTCTCCTCTGGGATCCAGCTCAAGGAGGTGATTTCAGATCTCCCTTCGGTGGGATCCCATCCATAGCACGACTTCGTCTCCTCTGGCCCCTATGTTCGTAGTTTAAGTAGTTTCGTGTCCTTTTGTTCCAATCTATTTTGATTTCCGTATACTCTTTTTCCAATCTAAGATAGTTCGTTTCCTATCGGTCCAATATAAGGAAGTTTGTCTCCTCTCGTTCCAATCTAAGGAGTTCGTCTCCTCTCGGTCCAATCTAAGAGAGTTCGTCTCCTCTGGGTCGAATATAAGGAGTTCGTCTCCTCTTTATCCAATCTAAGGAGTTCGTCTCCTCTTCTTTTTTTCCAATGTAACGGGAGTTCGTCACCTTTGTCCAATCTTTGAGTTCTTCTCCTCTTGGTCCAATTCTAAGGAGATCATCTCCTTTTGCTCCGATCTAACCGAGTTTCGTATGTCCTCTTGACCAATCTAGGGAATTCGTCCTCCTCTTGGTCCAAGCTAAGGGGTAACGTCACCTCTTTCTTTCATCTAAGGATTTCCTCTCCTCTCGTTTCAATCTAAGGAGTTTTTCGTCTCCTTTCGGTCCCGATATAACTGAGTTCTCCCCCTCCTGTCCCATCTAAGGACCTTCGTCTCCTCTTGGTCGAATATAAGGAAGTTCGTCTCCTCTTTGTCCAATCTAAGGAGTTCGTCTCCTCTTCTTCCAATCTAAGGCACTCCTCTCCTTTTCGTCCAATCTAACCGAGTTCGTGTCCTCTTAGTCCAATCTAGGGAAGTTCGTCTCCTCTTGGTCCAATCTAAGGAGTTCGTCTCCTCTTTATGCAATGTAAGGAGTTCGTCTCCTTTTGCTCCAATCTTTGGATGTTCGTCTCTTCTTGGTCCAATCTAAGGAGTTCGTGTCCTTTTGGTCCAATCTTAGGAAGTTTGTCTCCTCTTGGTCCAATCGAAGGAGTTCGTCTCCCTTCGGACCAATCCTATCAAGTTCGTCTCCTCTTGTTCCAGTTTAAGTAGTTCGTGTCCTTTTGGTCCAATCTAATCGACTTCGTAACCTCTTAATCCAATAAAAGGAGTTCGTCTCCTTTTGGTCCAATCTAAACGAGTTCCACTCCTTGGGGTCTAATCTAGGAGAGTTCGTCACCTTTCGGTCCAATCATACCGAGTTCGTTTCCTCTTGGTCCAATCTAAAAGAGTTCGTCTCCTCTTGGTCCAATCTAAAAGAGTTCATCTCCTATCGGTCCAATATAAGGAAGTTCGTCTCCTCTCACTCCATTCTAATGACTTCGTCTCCTTTTGGTCCAATATAATAAAGTTTGTTTCCTCTTGGTCCAATCTAAGAGAGTACGTCACCTTTTGGTCGAATCAAACGAAGTGCGTCTCCTCTTCGTCCAATCTAAGGTGTTCGTCTCCTCTTTATCCAATGTAAGGAGTTCGTCTCCTTTTGGTCCAATCTTTGGAAGGTCGTCTCCTCTTGGTCCAATCTAAGGAGATCGTCTCCTTTTGCTCCTATCTAACCGAGTTCGTGTCCTCTTGGACCAATCTAGAGTAGTTCGTCTCCTCTAGGTCCAATCTAAAGGTTTCGTCACCTCTTTATCCAATCTAAGGAGTCTGTCTCCTCTCGTTTCAATCAAATGAGTTCGTCTCCTTTTGGTCCAATATAACTGACTTCTCTTCCTCTTGGTCCAATCTAAGAAAGTTCGTCTCCTCTTGGTCGAATTTAAGGAAGTTCGTCTCCTCTTGGTCCAATCTTTGGAAGTTCATCTCCTCTTGGTCCAATCTAAGGAGATCGTCTCCTTTTGCTCCTATCTAACCGAGTTCGTGTCCTCTTGGACCAATCTAGGGAAGTTCGTCTCCCCTTGGTCCAATCTAAGGGGTTCGTCACCTCTTTATTCATTCTAAGGAGTTCGTGTCCTCTCGTTTCAATCTAAGGAGTTCGTCTGCTTTTGGTCCGATATAACTGAGTTCTCCTCCTCTTGGTCCAATCTAAGAGACTTCGTCTCCTCTTGGTCGATTATAGGGCAGTTCGCCTCCTCTTTGTCCAATCTAAGGAGTTCGTCTCCTCTTCTTCCAATCTAAGGCACTCCTCTCCTTTTCGTCCAATCTAACCGAGTTCGTGTCCTCTTGGTCCAATCTAGGGAAGTTCGTTTCCTCTTGGTCCAATCTAAGGAGTTCGTCTCCTCTTTATGCAATGTAAGGAGTTCGTCTCCTTTTGCTCCAATCTTTGGATGTTCGTCTCCTCTTGGTCCAATCTAAGGAGTTCGTCTCCTTTTCGTCCAATCTTAGGAAGTTCGTCTCCTCTTGTTCCAATCTAAGGAGCTCGTCTCCTCTTGTTCCAATCTAAGGAGCTCGTCTCCTTTTGGTCCAATCTAACCGAGTTCGTGTCCTTTTGGTCCAATCAAGGGAAATTCGTCTCCTCTAGGTCCAATCTAAGGGGTTCGTCACCTCTTTATCCAATCTAAGGAGTTCGTCTCCTCTCGTTTCAATCTAAGGAATTCGTCTCCTTTTGGTCCAATATAACTGACTTCTCTTCCTCTTGGTCCAATCTAAGAGAGTTCGTCTCCTGTTGGACGAATATAAGGAAGGTTGTCTCCTCTTGGTCCAATCTAAGGAGTTCATCTCCTCTTTATGCAATGTAAGGAGTTCGTCTCCTTTTGCTCCAATCTTTGGAAGTTCGTCTCCTCTTGGTCCAATCTAAGGACTTCGTCTCCTCTTTATCCAATCTAAGGAGTTCGTCTCCTTTTGGTCCAATCTTAGGAAGTTCGTCTCCTCTTGTTCCAATCTAAGGAGCCCGTCTCCTTTTGGTACAATCTAACCAAGTTCGTGTCCTTTTGGTCCAATCAAGGGAAGTTCGTCTACTCTTGGTCCACTCTAAGGAGTTCGTCTCCTCTTTATCCAATCTAAGGAGTTCGTCTCCTTTTGGTCCAATCTTAGGAAGTTCGTCTAGTCTTGGTCCAATCTAAGGAGTTTGTCTCCTTTTGGTCCAATCTAGGAAGTTCGTTTCTCCGCTGGTCCAATCGAAGGAGTTCGTTCCCTTTGGCCAATCCTATCATTCGTCTCCTTGGGTTCGTTTAAAGTAGTTCATTGCCTTTTGCGTCCAAATCTGATCGACTTCGTAAACGCTTAATCCAATAGAAGGAGTAGGGTCATCTCCTTTTGGTCCAATCTAAACGATGAGGTCCAATATGGGGTCTAATTTCGGAGAGTTCGTCCACCTTTTGGTACAAATCATACCAGAGTTCGTCTCCTCTTGGTCCATATAAAAGAGTTCGTCTCCTCTTGGTCCACTCTAAGCGTTCGTCTCCTACGCGTCCAATATAAGAAGTTCGTCTCTCTCACTCCCATTCTAATGACTTCGTCTCCTTTTGGTCCAATATAATAAAGTTTGTTTCCTCTTGGTCCAATCTAAGAGAGTACGTCACCTTTTGGTCGAATCAAACGAAGTGCGTCTCCTCTTCGTCCAATCTAAGGTGTTCGTCTCCTCTTTATCCAATGTAAGGAGTTCATCTCCTTTTGGTCAAATCTTTGGAAGTTCGTCTCCTCTTGGTCCAATCTAAGGAGATCGTCTCCTTTTGCTCCAATTTAACATAGTTCGTGTCCTCTTGGACCAATCTAGGGTAGTTCGTCTCCTCTTCGTCCAATCTAAGGGGTTCGTCACCTCTTTATCCAATCTAAGGAGTCCGTCTCCTCTCGTTTCAATCAAATGAGTTCGTCTCCTTTTGGTCCAATATAACTGAGTTCTCTTCCTCTTGGTCCAATCTAAGAAAGTTCGTCTCCTCTTGGTCGAATATAAGGAAGTTCGTCTCCTCTTGGTCCAATCTAAGGTGTTCGTCTCCTCTTGTTCCAATCTAAGGAGCTCCTCTCCTTTTCGTCCAATCTAACTGAGTTCGTGTCCTCTTGCTCCAATCTAGGGAAGTTCATCTCCTCTTGCTCCAATCTAAGGAGTTCGTCTCCTCCTTATGCAATGTAAGGAGTTCGTCTCCTTTTGCTCCAATCTTTGAAAGTTCGTCTCCTCTTTGTCCAATCTAAGGAGTTCGTCTCCTCTTTATCCAATCTAAGGAGTTCGTCTCCTTTTGGTGCAATCTTAGGAAGTTCGTCTCCTCTTGATCCATTCTAAGGAGCTCGTCTCCTTTTGGTCCAATCTAACCGAGTTCGTGTCCTCTTGGTCCAATCTAGGGAAGTTCGTCTCCTCTTGGTCCAACCTAAGGAGTTCGTCTCCTCTTTATCCAATCTAAGGAGTATGTCTCCATTTAGTCCAGTCTTAGGAAGTTCGTCTCCTCTTGGTCCAATCTAAGGAATTCGTCTCCTTGTGGTCCAATCTTAGGAAGTTCGTCTCCTCTTGGTCCAATCTAAGGAGTTCGTCTCCCTTCGGTCCAATCCTAGCAAGTGCGTCCCCTCTTGTTCCAGTTTATGTAGTTCGTGTCCTTTTGGTCCAATCTAAACGAGTTCGCATCCTCTTGGTCCAATCTAAGGAGTTCGTCTCCTTTTGGTCCAATCTAAACGAGTTCCACTCCTCTGGGTCTAATCTTGGAGAGTTCGTCACCTTTTGGTCCAATCTTACCGAGTTCGTCTCCTCTTGGTCCAATCTAAAAGAGTTTGACTCCTATCTGTCCAATATAAGGAAGTTCATTTCCTCTCATTCCATTCTAATGAATTCGTCTCCTTTTGGTCCAATATGACAGAGTTCGTCTCCTCTTTGTCCAATCCAAGAGAGTTCATCTCCTATTGGTCGAATCTAAGGAAGTGCGTCTCCTCTTGGTGCAATCTAAGGAGTTCGTCTGCTTTTGATCCAATCTAAACGAGTTCCACTCCCCTGGGTCTAATCTAAGAGAGTTCGTCCAATCTTACCGAGTTCGTGTCCTCTCGGTCCAATCTAAAAGAGTTCGTCTCCTATCGATCCAATATAAGGAAGTTCGTCTACTCTCGTTCCATTCTAACGAGGTCGTCTCCTTTTGGTCCAATATAACAGAGCTTGTCTCGTCTTCGTCAAATCTAAGACAGTTTGTCTCCTCTTGGTCGAATCTAAGGAAGTGCGTCTCCTCTTGGTCCAATCTAAGGAGTTCCTCTCCTCTTTATCCATTGTAAGGAGGTCCTCTCCTTTTGGTCCAATCTTTGGATGTTCGTCTCCTCTTGGTCCAATCTAAGGAGTTCGTCTCCTTTTGGTCTAATCTAGGAGTTCGTTTCCTTTTGCTCCAATCTAACCGATTTCGTCTCCTCTTGGTCCAATCTAAGGAGTTCGTCTCCCTTCGATCCAATCCTAGCAAGTTCGTCTCCTCTTGTTCCAGTTTGAGTAGTTCGTGTCCTTTTGGTCCAATCTAATTCAGTTCGTATCCTCTTGGTCCAATCTAAGAGAGTTCGTCTCCTCTTGGTCGAATATAAGGAAGTTCGCCTCCTCTTGGTCCAATCTAAGGAGTTCGTCTCATCTTTATCCAATCTAAGGAGTTCGTGTCCTTTTGGTCCAGTCTTAGGAAGTTCGTCTCCTTGTGGTCCAATCTTAGGAAGTTCGTCTCCTCTTGGTCCAATCTAAGGAGTTCGTCTCCGTTTGGTCCAATCCTAGCAAGTTCGTGTCCTCTTGTTCCAGTTTAAGTAGTTCATGTCCTTTTCGTCCAATCCAATCGAGTTCGTATCCTCTTGGTCCAATCAAAGATAGTTCGTCTCCTCTTGGTCGGATATAAGGAAGTTCATCTCCTCTTGGTCCAATCTAAGGGTTGGTCTCCTCTTATGCAATGTAAGGAGTTGTCTCTTTTGCTCCAATTCTGGAAAGTCGTCTCCTTGGTCCCAATCTAAAGGAGTTCGGCTCCTCTTTATGCAATGTAAGGAGTTCGTCTCCTTTTGCTCCAATTATTGGAAGTTCGTCTCCTCTTGGTCCAATCTAAGGAGTTCGTTTTTTCTTAATCCAATCTAACGTGTTCGTCTCCTTTTGGTCCAATCTTAGGAAGTTCGTCTCCTCTTGTTCCAATCTAAGGAGCTCGTCTCCTTTTGGTCCAATCTAACCGAGTTCGTGTCCTTTTGGTCCAATCGAGGGAAGTTCGTCTCTTCTTGGTCCAATCTAAGAAGTTCGTCTCCTCGTTATCCAATCTAAGGAGTTCGTCTCCTTTTGGTCCAATCTTAGGAAGTTCGTCTCCTCTTGGTCCAATCTAAGGAGTTCATGTCCTTTTGATCCAACCTTCGGAAGTTCGCCTCCTCTTGGTCCAATCGAAGGAGTTCGTCTCCCTTCGGCCCAATCCTAGCAAGTTCGTCTCCTCTTGTTCCAGTTTAAGTAGTTCATGTCCTTTTAGTCCAATCTAATCGACTTCGTATCCTCTTAATCCAATCAAAGGAGTTCGTCACCTTTTGGTCCAATCTAAACGAGTTCCACTCCTCGGGGTCTAATCTAGGAGAGTTCGTCACCTTTTGGTCGAATCATACCGAGTTGGTCTCCTCTTGGTCCAATCTAAAAGAGTTCGTCTCCTCTTGGTCCAATGTAAAAGAGTTCGTCTCCTATCGATCCAATATAAGGAAGTTCGTCTCCTCTCACTCCATTCTAACGAGTTCGTCTCCTTTTGGTCCAATATAACAGAGTTTGTGTCCTCTTGGTCCAATCTAAGAGAGTACATCTCCTCTTGGTCGAATCAAAGGAAGTGCGTCTCCTTTTGGTCCAATCTAAGGTGTTCGTCTCCTCTTTATCCAATGTAAGGAGTTCGTCTCCTTTTGGTCCAATCTTTGGAAGTTCATCTCCTCTTGGTCCAATCTAAGGAGATAGTCTCCTTTTGCTCCTCTCTAACCGACTTCGTGTCCTCTTGGACCAATCTAGGGAAGTTCGTCTCCTCTTGGTCCAATCTAAGGGGTTCGTCACCTCTTTATTCAATCTAAGGAGTTCGTCTCCTCTCGTTTCAATCTAAGGAGTTCGTCTCCTTTTGGTCCGATATAACTGAGTTCTCCTCCTCTTGGTCCAATCTAAGAGACTTCTTCTCATCTTGGGCGAATATAAGGAAGTTCGTCTCCTCTTTGTCCAATCTAACGAGTTCGTCTCCTCTTGTTCCAATCTAAGGCACTCCTCTCCTTTTCGTCCAATCTAACCGAGTTCGTGTCCTCTTGGTCCAATCTAGGGAAGTTCGTCTCCTCTTGGTCCAATCTAAGGAGTTCGTCTCCTCTTTATCCAATGTAAGGAGTTCGTCTCCTTTTGCTCCAATCTTTGGATGTTCGTCTCCTCTTGGTCCAATCTAAGGAGTTCGTCTCCTTTTCGTCCAATCTTAGGAAGTTCGTCTCCTCTTGTTCCAATCTAAGGAGCTCGCCTCCTCTTGTTCCAATCTAAGGAGCTCGTCTCCTTTTGGTCCAATCTAACCGAGTTCGTGTCCTTTTGGTCCAATCAAGGGAAGTTCGTCTCCTCTTGGTCCAATCTAGGGGTCCCGAATCACTCTTTATCCAATCTAAGGAAGTTTCGTCTCTCTCGTTTTTCAATCTAAGAAGTCGTCTCCTTTTTGGTCCAATAATTTAACTGACTTCTCCTCCTCCTTGTCCAATCTCAGTGAGTTCGTCGCCTGTTTACGAATAATCACAATGAAGTTCGTCTCCTCTTGGTCCAATCTAAGGACTTCGTCTCCTCTTTATCCAATCGAAGGAGTTCGTCTCCTTTTGGTCCAATCTTAGGAAGTTCGTCTCCTCTTGGTCCAATCTAAGGAGTTCGTGTCCTTTTGGTCCAATCTTAGGAAGTCCTCTTGGTCCAATCGAAGGAGTTCGTCTCCCTTCGGTCCAATCCTAGCAAGTTCGTCTCCTCTTGTTCCAGTTTAAGAAGTTCGTGTCCTTTTGGTCCAATCTAATCGACTTCGTATCCTCTTAATCAAATCAAAGGAATTCGTCTCCTTTAGGTCCAATCTAAACGAGTTCCACTCCCCTGGGTCTAATCTAGGAGAGTTCGTCACCTTTTGGTCCAATCATACAGAGTTCGTTTCCTCTTGGTCCAATCTAAAAGAGTTCGTCTCCTATCGGTCCAATATAAGGAAGTATGTCTCCTCTCGTTCCATTCTAACGAGTTCGTCTCCTTTTGGTCCAATATAATAGAGTTTGTCTCCTCTTCGTCAAATCTAAGGGAGTTTGTCTCCTATTGGTCGAATCTAAGGAAGTGCGTCTCCTCTTGGTCCAATGTAAGGAGTTCATCTCCTATTTATCCAATGTAAGGAGTTCGTCTCCTTTTAGTCTAATCCTTGGAAGTTCGTCTCCTCTTGGTCCAATCTAACGAGTTCATCTCCTTTTGGTCCAATCTAACCGAGTTCGTGTCCTCTTGGTCCAATCTAGGGAAGTTCCTCTCCTCTTCATCCAATCTAAGGAGGGCGTGCCCCGCCGGCGTCTGCATGGGCACTGACTCCTCCTGTCTTCGGCCCCGTATAACAGAGGCTCAACCGCCCTACGGGTGGCACACGTATCGAAGAGAGTTGCTTGGTCCTGGGGGCCGAATAGAATTAAGGTCGCCGGCTCCGCGGGTTCCCAACGCAAGGAGTCCGGCGTGGCTGCGCCGGGTATGCCAAGGGGAAGAGCGGCGCGCCTTGGGCGCCTATCTGGGTAAGGCGTCCCAGCGGCGGCCCCAGCCCGAATGGAGGGTGCGGTTCTCCGTTCTGGGCCAAGCGGAGCAAATTCGGCCCGCGGTCGTAGACCAATCTAAGGAGTTCGTCTCCCTTCGGTCCAATCCTAGCAAGTGCGTCCCCTCTTGTTCCAGTTTAAGGAGCTCGTCTCCTTTTGGTCCAATCTAATCGAGTTCGTATCCTCTTGGTCCAATCTAAGGAGTTCGTCTCCTTTCGGTCCAATCTAAACGAGTTCCACTCCTCTTGGTCTAATCTTGGAGAGTTCGTCACCTTTTGGTCTAATCTTACCGAGTTCGTATCCTCTTGGTCCAATCTAAAAGAGTTCCTCTCCTATCGATCCAATATAAGGAAGTTTGTCTCCTCTCGTTCCATTCTAACGAGTTCGTCTCCTTTTGGTCTAATATAACAGAGTTCGTCTCCTCTTCGTCCAATCTAAGAAGGTTCGTCTCCTATTGGTCGAATCTAAGGAAGTGCGTCTCCTTTTGGTCCAATGTAAGGAGTTCGTCTCTTTTTGATCCAATCTAAACGAGTTCGACTCCTCTGGGTCTAACCTAGGAGAGTTCGTCACCTTTTGGTCCAATCTTACCGAGTTCGTGTCCTCTTGGTCCAATCTAAAAGAGTTCGTCTCCTGTCGATCCAATATAAGGAAGTTCGTCTCATCTCGTTCCATTCTAACGAGTTGGTCTCCTTTTGGGTCCAATATAACAGAGTTTGTCTCATCTTCGTCCAATCTAAGAGTGTTCGTCTCCTCTTGGTCGAATCTAAGGAAGTGCGTCTCCTCTTGGTCCAATCTAAGGAGTTCGTCTCCTCTTTATCCAATGTAAGGAGTTCGTCTCCTTTTGGTCCAATCTTTGGAAGTTCGTCTCCTCTTGGTCCAATCTAAGGAGTTCGTCTCTGTTTGCTCAAATCTAACCGAGTTCGTGTCCTCTTGGTCCAATCTAGGGAAGTTCAACTCCTCTGGGTCCAATCTAAGGGGTTCGTCTCCTCTTTATCCAATCTAAGGAGTTCGTCTCCTCTCGTTTCAATCCAAGGAGTTCGTCTCCTTTTGGTCCAATATAACAGAGTTATCCTCCTTTTGGTCTAATCTATGAGTGTTCGTCTCCTTTTGGTCCAATCTAAGAGAGTTTGTCTATTTTTGGTCCAATCTAACCGAGTTCGTCTCCTCTTGGTCCAATCTAAGAGGGTTCGTCTCCTCTTTGTCAAATCTAAAAGAGTTTGTCTCCTCTCGTTCCATTCAAACGAGTTCGTCTCCTTTTGGTCCAATATAACATAGTTCGTCTCCTTTTGGTCCAATCTAAGAGAGTTCGTCTCCTCTTGGTCTAATCTAAGGAAGTGCGTCTCCTCTTGGTCCAATCTAAGGTGTTCGTCTCATCTTTATCCAATGTAAGGAGTTCGTCTCCTTTTGGTCCAATCTTTGGAAGTTTGTCTCCTCTTGGTCCAATATAACAGAGTTATCCTCCTCTTGGTCTAATCTAGGAGTGTTCGTCTCCTTTTCGTCCAATCTAAGAGAGTTTGTCTATTTTTGGTCCAATCTAACCGAGTTCGTCTCCTTTTGGTCCAATCTAAGAGGGTTCGTCTCCTCTTTGTCCAATCTAAAAGTGTTTGTCTCCTCTCGTTCCATTCTAACGAGTCCGTCTCTTTTTGGTCCAATATAATAGAGTTCGTATTCTCTTTATCCAATCTAAGGAGTTCGTCTCCTTTTGGTCCAATCTTAGGAAGTTCGTCTCCTCTTGGTCCACTCTAAGGAGTTCGTGTCCTTTGGGTCCAATCTTAGGAAGTTCATCTCCTCTTGGTCCAATCGAAGGAGTTCGTCTCCCTTCAATCCAATCCTAACAAGTTCATCTCCTCTTGTTCCAGTTTAAGTAGTTCGTGTCCTTTTGGTCCAATCTAATCGAGTTCGTATCCTCTTGGTCCAATCTAAGGAGTTCGTCTCCTTTCGGTCCAATCTAAACGAGTTCCACTCCTCTTGGTC
>JAGKPW010002300.1:0-27230 GCA_019926035.1 Melaleuca alternifolia
CAGAAAGGAAAAATGATGCTGGCCTCTGCACACTGCAGCAACATTTGTTGTGAACCTGCTCAGCAGAGCCAAAGTTCATGAACGACAAACATAATCCTGTCAATGAGAAGAATCCTGCTCGCCTTCCTAGCCAAACTTTCAATCAAAAGCATACCGCTTCACTTTATATTTATCTCATATGAATGTTTGAAGATATGGATGGAACACTGGAATGCACATTCACCAAAACAGGATGGGATCCAAAGCTTATATAGAAATTGATAACGATTACTACAATCGTGGAACAAAACTAAAATTAATTACTTAATAAAAGATTGGACTCTTATGTTTCTGTTCTGCATTTTATGCAATGAAAAATATGCCTCTCAATCCCTTCATCATGTGAGATATAGTTAATCCTCATCTGAATCTGGTTCTACGTCAATAATAACGGGAAAAACATCCATAGATGATTCATCATCTGGATTTACAACAATCGCGTTGCCCTTTCCGGAATCTGAAGTCCCCAGCATAACGTTTTCACCTGAAGCGGAAATGCCATCACCTTGAGTCGCAACAACATTCCCCTCTAATCCGACTTCTCTATTTTTATGGTCTATAGTACAACTACTCAGTGAATCTGTTTTGGAATCTCTCTCAGCACCTTTAGAAGTAGTTGCTATACAGGGAATCAGTACAGGTTCCTGTTGCAGAGGTTCTTGAACTTTGCTAGTCAGCTCTTCACGCTTGGCTGATCCCACAATATTAGGATTTCTGTCTTCCATTTCCATGTCATTCATATCTACTTCAGGTGGTGATCCTACTTTTCTCACTAGTGTTTTTATCTAATGAGTTGTCATGCTCCTTTTCCATGCTAATTGCTTGGGACAAGTCACCGCGCTCCTCGATGTAGTTAACTTTCTTTACCTGGTCGTCTAATGGAGTCTCAGGTTTTTCCTGACTTTGAAGCCACTTGCTATGGAGCTGATCATCATATGAATCGGGCAGAGTAAGCTCGGTCCTTTGCGAAAAAGCAACTACAGGCTGGCCACCAGAGTGCACATTTTCCACGGATCTGCAGGAAAATCCCCAAAGCAGTCAGTAGTTGCAGGCGAGTTATCTTCCAGAGGAAGTGCCCGAGGATGAATAAGTACTTCCAAAGCTAAAAGAGCGTGTGCACAAAATTTGGCTACCTTTGTCCCTGTTTCTTGTCTTCCTGCAGAAAACCATTATACTGAGTCTTTTCTTTGGTAAAGAAAAAACCATTATACTAAGTCCACGTAAAGAAAAATAGAAGATTTACAAAAGAAGCAATTCGATGGGTGATGGGAGCAGATTGCACTAATAAGGACGTGCTCATGATGATGAAATAAGATACTGCAAGTATATGTCTAAAAAATGAGGACAGAATTAAACCTAAGCTGAAGGAACCCCAATTGCTTCTGTCGAGTGTCGATTAGCTGAGTGCAGGATAGATCGACATTAATTGTGGATAGTGATTATTTAGGAATCTCAGAAGAAATGAGAGAAGCAGGTCATTTTGTAAATGACTCCTTTAATCAAATAAGTAATCTCAAATCACCACAATCTAATGTATCCTTTTCAAACCCCTTAATAAGTATGTCGTCATTCATACAGCACATGAAAAAGTCACAGTACATGTCCTTAGAAGTTCGTCAATGACGACTCTGAATAGACCTTTTTCTTTGTGGACCAAAAAAGGACGAAAAGATACAGGAGAGAATTAAAAACAAAATGCAGAAAGACAGACTTCGTCAAAGAGGAACAATTGACTGGAAATAGAAAAAGCAAATTTCACACATTGCGCATGCTGCATATGTATTGAATCCAGTTATAATCTCACTGTGAAACGTCTAACTAATAAAGTATAGTTCCATAATGAGGTAAACAGACATTGAAGGGAAAAGCAGCCATGCAACCTCATTGAACGGAAAAGCGACCATGCGACCTCATAGAAAGCTTCCATCGGAAGAACACTTTCTCCACTAGCATTAAATAAAGCCATGATACGCCTTATTACTTATCATATCCCCATTATGATCCATGGGAACAAAGGAATTCCTTCTTTTTACACACTGTCACCAATTCTTTAGACATGCTTTTCCAAACAAACTTATTGCCCTCATGGCTTTCCAGAAAGACTCCTCTTGACAAGGTTAAAGGAATAGTTTGAACTATCCAATTGTATCAAAAGTAAAAGTCTCACTAATTCAACATCGACATTGATATTAGACAACTGGTGCTGTCTCCTCTACATATGAATATAGTTCTGCCACCACTACGTGCATCACTATAGCCAATCACATACATCACACGGAAAGGAAACCACGTGTCCGCCAATGAGAATTACCTCTTTGAAAGAGCTCAAGACTTCTGGCTATATTTGCTGGCTGTACATGAGATTGGGAAAGAAGTGATGCCAATAGTGCCCTCAAGGCAGCAAGTTGCAATTTCTTCATCATAGATATTTTTTCCTCAATGTTCCATCCATCATGAACAGAATTTGTGGCTACTGAAATCAAGAGTGTATCCACATTTTTCCTCCAAGAGTCGGACCCCCAGAGCACCACCCTGCAATAAACGAAAGCAAGTTATGGAAATAAACAATCATAAATGAACTAGATCAACAATGTGAGTTACTCTACCTTGATAGTTTTGTTGAAAAAGCTAAGTGTGAACAAAAATAAAGCAGAAATTTCACGTTACCTACTTTGAATTTATATGGCACAGGAACGAAATATTCCAGAGTTAAGTCCATTTATCCATATCCCCAGAACACACTTGAAAGAATGAAATATTCGAGAGTTTATTCCATTTATCTGTATCCCCAAAACGCATTTGCTAAGTTCTAGATAAATTTCTTCATAAGAGGTCAAATATTCAGAGTCTTTAGTTGAAAAGAAACTCATCCAACATCACTATAATGTTATATCAAACAGTCTACCCAGCAGTTTATCTCCATGTCAAATGATGAGGGCAGAGTTCTCTATATGGACGACAGTTCACATTTATGCAGCACTTACCACAGTAAGAAGAACCTCTAATGCCTCCAGTGCAGCTATCTTAACACTGGCAGGTACCACCAGATGATTCTTGGGTGCTTCTTCAAAGCCTGTTTTATGCTTATCCTCTAAAGATCTAGCAGCAGAAGCATGCTTCCTTTTTTCCTTATTTGAGTATGACACTTCATTGGCCCTTGACAGTGTGACGGGAAAAGAAAGTCCATTTTGATGATCAGGATTCAAATCAATAAAAACATTGTTGATTACTTCCTGTGTCAGGAATTTTGCTATACCTGTTGAGAAATGATTTCAAGGTAATTACCATTAGAGCAGAGGTAGAGATATGAACTTAAGAAAATATTATTAGGTTCTGTAATAGAGCTATGTCGTTGAAGACCAATGAGAAGAAATAATAGAACCAAAATGTGGAAGAGAGAGAAGGCAGAAGAAAAGACTTAACTGTTATTAGCATCAATGGCCTTACAAACTATTGCAACACCTCAAAACAGGGATTGAATGTGGAAGTGCTGCAGAGAGCCAAAAGGGCCTTTTATTATCGTTTAAAGCCAGACCAAACACCCCATACGATTTCTCTTGGTTTGTGTGCACATATGCAAAGAGATGGAACTCTCTGTTGTCAATGATTAAAGAGGTTCCTTCCTAATATACTGGCAGGCATGACAGTAGCAAATACATTGATACTCAGAAGTTAGTTCACTTTTTCCTTCAAGAAAAAGAAGTTCCAGGTGGTACAGAGAGAGGCCAAGTTATCTGATTCAGAAGTTATATATTTGAAATTTGATCTCTCTTTCCAAGCCAATGCTTTCGGGGAAAGCAGAGTAAAAAAATACTTACTTTACAACCTAATTCCAAAGATAGACTGATTTTCTCTAAACAGCCAAAAAGAGAAAAAGCGTGTAAGTCCTAAAACAAGTGTCTTACCTCATGGACATCAGCAAAGTTCCTATGATTGAGTAGACCTTTACCCTTAACTCTGGCAGAGAGCAGTTCTTGAAATATCTCATAATAAGTCGGTTGACATATGCAGCATGAGGCAACATTTGACTGCACAAGAATGAAGATATGATGTCATTTTACACCAGAGAGAGAGATCAATGAGGAGCATAAAGAACTTTACCAAAAAAAGAAATGAGGAGCATAAAGAAAGAGGACATATACATTGCAAGATTATCCTATAAAGAATCATTGTAAAAAGTCTGTAATTATGCAGAAACAAGAGCTTGAAGGACAAATAGCACTTAAAGCAACCATATCATTAAGTTGGGAAAACTGCCACCTAATATCAAGCACCTTGTTCTTCTGATCCTCCAGCAACTCAAATTGTGCCTCAGTCCATTCCCAATTCTAACCCAACTCAAGCCATATCAATTGACTAGCCCACTGATTTTCTTTGTAATGGCTCAGTTACATCCTTGCCATGTCCATCATGCCATCACTTTTGTAGTCTATTATTATATGCAGGAGCAAACTGTGCCCCAAAGTAGTTGATGCACATACAATTCATAGTTCTGGAGACAAAATCACTGCTTAAGCATTTCAAAAATCTGCCTTAGACAAAATGCCACTTCATCTCACTAAAAGACGGTAGAAGCGCAATAGACAGAAATGGATTACCTGCGCATACCTTTTGTTAATGCAATTAGCACATCCAAAGCATTGGAGTGGAACATTGGAAGCTCTGAACAGAGAGATTCTTGTTGTGTGGCGGTGACAAAGGTTAATAAGCTTTGAGAGACAGAGCCATCCACCATCAGCTCTCTTTCTATAAGGGCTAACACTGCTTTAAAATATTTACCTGTCCTCACAAAGAAATATTTCTCAAAATTAACAAAAGCAAAAGGGCAGATTTGCGATATACTATCAATCATAAATAGTTCTAAGATTGAACTTTAAGACTGAACCTAGGTTTTTCTCTCACATAATGAAGTTAACAAAGGTGCCAGAGAATACAGTCACGATCTGTGAGAAAGAAATATTCACTTTTCCGGATTTAAATAGAGATACCTGGGCAACCCCCCCTTTTCTCCTTCTCCTCTCTCTGTCTCTCTCTGTCTCTCTCTCTCTCTCTCTCTCTCGGCACACATAAGGCCCCCAGGGATTAAAGAAATAATTCAGACATATTTGTGGACTTACTAATAGTCAATAGTCAGCTTACCGTCTACATGCAAAAAGCTTTGATAAAATGCCTTGAAATGCTGGTACACGATGTCAATATCTTCCTTCCTGCATACTTCTCTCACGCTGCAAATGTTAAAATCAGACAAAACCATGACAACAGTTTCACACTTTCCAACATTCACTGGAAGAATAAAGCATCTGTCGTGAACAAACAGCAACCCACCCCGGAAAGACAAAGGAAAAATGTTAAAAATATGCATCTCTGCTGGACGGTGAAAATAATTTAACATATCACTCAGATCCCTGTTGTTCCTATGTTGGAGACGGCCCATCAAAGGAGCTCTTGAGCATAAATTGCATGAATAGATGCCAGACTCACAGACTTAAATGAAACAGGCTTTAATTATTGACAGATTCACATGAAGATTGAAAAAAAGTTATTCTTTTGGCGTAGATAGTTGTTAAAAAACACTGAGTTGTGTTTTTCTTTTCTCTTCCTAAACTAAGCATGGCGATGTGACATAATTGTATTAAGCAACAAGCTATGGCAGATGTGATGAATACAGACTACTGGACCATCATAATTAATCACACAAGGTCAATTCAATACTTGTAAGTAGGAAGCGTCACTGGTATTTGGTGTGAATTAGGTCTGCAAAATTGATACTCCAGTTATGGCATTCCTACGCAATCGTAGAAGTTTCAAACACTAAGAGCGTCATTGATTTGTTGCGAGCCGTGCAAAATATTTTGAACCACTATCAGGATGCTCCAAAACGAGTTAAGATACTCTCTTGCTCTCTCATTTTACCTCTAGTATATCGCTGCATGCATACAAGACTCATATCTATTGTTTTGATGTTTCTGGCAGGTCATCCTTGGATCGGTTCCCTAAGGCATGGACGCTTACTTTGCCAAATTATATCCTAAGCTTTTGATGAAGTCCTATAAAGTATCGTCTCAATTTTTTAGATAAGAGAATCTTTGTTAAAAAAGTCTCAATTTTGCAGACAAGAGATTTCAAAGTCGGCAAAATTGAGTCGATACTTTATAAGACTCCATCAAGAATTTAGGATATAATTTGGCAAAGTAAGCGTCTTTGCCTTAGAGAACCGATCCAAGGATGACCAGTTAGAAATATCAAAGTAATAGATATGAACCATGTATGCATGCAGCAATAGACTAGAGACAGAATGAAAAAGCGAGAGAGTACCTTAACTCGTTTTGGAGCATCCCGATAGTGGTTCAAGATATTTGGCACGGCTCCCAACAAGTCATTGACACTCTTACATTTGTAACTTCTACAATTGCCTAGAAAAGCCATAACTTGAGCATCAATTTTGCGGACCCAATTCACACTAAATACCAGTGGCGTAGTGTTCTCCATTGCTTTCGAAAGTTGTGAATTGGCGCCTTCGTTTTCCAATTTATCGTTGATGACACAAAGAAAGCATAGTCTCATCTTCGAACTCCAAAAAATGGATGGTTGAGCACTTTTGATGCCTTTGGCCTGCCGACAACTGAAAGCAATTAACTATTGACCCAAATTTCTCAAATAAATCAATTGCACAACTATAATCAGACAGAAATAATCTAGAAAAAAAATTGACACATCACGTTGGTGACTCTGTCTTAAACCTACATAAATAATGATACCCATATAGCAAAGAGAGCTTGATTTCAAAACCATGTTTATAATGACACCATATTTCAATTTATTTATTGAATACACACTCATCTGTGTTTGATGTTTGCGTGGGAGAGAGAGAGATTGATGAAGAGACGTCCAGCAAGAAATAGAAGGGTAACTGAGCTTTCAAGAAACCATATGATAATGATGTGAAAATATTAGAAACCTGTGATAACAAAATTTAAAAAAAAGAAAGATAACGATGACATGTATAATACACTTATTAATCACCGTCGGACTTCAGCAGAGAAAATGCAGATGTGAGATCGATAGTTAATCCTAGTACATGCATTGGAAGAGTGAAATGGAGAGAAAATGTAAAAGTGCGCCAACATGGCATTTGCGTAGTAGCCAATGTGATAGTTACAAAAAATCATGTTTTGATATTTCAAAAAGGTTGATCTCCTTGCTTCTCTAGCGACAAAATCATCTTAAGAAGCATAAGGTCCTCCCTTTCTCACTTGGTCCACAGAAATGAAAAGTACAATTAGGACAAAGTTAATTGCTGAAAGCTGATCTAACTATGATAGACTATTAAGACTTAACATAGAAGGAATAGTGGTTCTTGGTTACGCAAGTGGCCAGTATAACCGAGTATCTATTTTAATTAAAGACTGCAGGCTACATGCCAATATCTTGCTTCACCACAATTTGGAGATGACAACTAAATTTCCCAAGTGCCTAATATGATAGATAGTTTCTTGACTGAGCTATAATAGAAGGTTAAGTTTCAAGAGACATCTCTTAGTTTTAAACCGAATCTACCTGTGTCGGCAAGTCATTTATTTTGCCCACTTCTTTGAAAAGAAAAGTAGTAATGCCACTGGTGGCATAACGTTGGTTGGCATTGTGCTTAATTACTAGCCCCTTCTGCATTTCAGGTCGATGATGCTCCTCCTGCTTGTCCGTAAAATTTGGGTGAACTCCATGAGCCATGTCTGACGAAACTGCATAATCCTAGATGTCAGCAGTTATGGAAGAACACATCATATAAGTATGAAAATATAACACAATCACATGACCAGTTTATTAGCTGTGTATTCAATAAGGAGATCACAGAACCTCTTGAAAGTGTCTTCAAAAAATTTCAGAAGAAATGTGCACGCATAAATGAGAAAAAAGCTTATTATTGTTTGCTCTTAACCCAAATTGAACCCTTTTAATATCTACAGTATTATTAGAAAAGTGGATAAAATTTGGGCTTTTTGGTTGAGCCACTTCATCACAACGTTTCATTGCCTCTCGATACGCTTTGCAATTATTAGAAACCACTACCATACAGATTTTTTTTCTTTTGCCTCACACTGTCTTTTTACATTTATTAACCACACACGGAGGGACAAGCCAGGCTCAAAGCTAATCTTAAGGACAAGAAAATCTGTTTAAATTTGCATAATATGGATGTAATTTGACATTTAGTCAACAAGCAGGAAATAATAAATAGGACAATGCAACAACAATCTCATAATGATAAAAGCAAAATGTACCATGAAATGATTTCCATATCGCACGCTCAAAAGCACTCTCCCCAACATACTTATCAGCTAAGGAACCAATGATGTGTCTCATGGCCTGAAACATGGTCGGTGCACCAGCAACTTGAAAGGAATCTGAACCCACCTGATCAATAGAGTTAACAGCTTTACTACTACATTCAAAGTAGGACAGCAAGATAATACATCTTGAGCTGATCCAACCCACTACACTCTCCCTGCAGTTTGGTGCTGCCAATGTGAATCAGAGGATAATGAAATATTTTCTGAGTAAAGTTACCTAACAATATAAATGGCTAAGTATCATCTTGTTAATTATCTAGCTCATGTTTGATACGGGTGAGAGTGAAGACAAAACTACTGAAAATATCTAGACAATGAATTTGGATGTTGTCTTCCTTCACAAGGGGGACAGATTTGAATATAAGTCTATTATGAACAGAACTTACATATCCTTTTTATCTGTAAGCATAGCACAATTATATGCATAAGCATAACCTTCTACTGATCTTGAAATGTTTATGTATTAACATAAAGTCTCTCACAGCAAAGCAGTCTAAACCTTCTTATTTTCCCTCAGTCATAACAATATATTCCGATTAATCAGAGGAAATTTGAATAGCATTCTTTCTAAAATATTATCAATGTGACAAAAAAGGTCAAATCAATGGCTAAATCAACAAAGCAATGAAAGTGTCGCGACCTCTTCGAAGGTGCACCACCTAGAGTTAGGCTAATGGATTGCTAAGTCTAGCTTAACTCGAGCTCTCCCAAGCTCATACCAATTCGCGACTTAAATTTCACTCTTTAAACATGCAAAGTCAATTTCAAAGGGAGTCGCCACTAATCTATTCATGGTGGGTCGATTAGAAACCCATGTAAAATACTGGGAGTAGTACTTTAACCCTACGAACCAGAGATTTTGAATTCGGAGACTTGAGAACCTATTTATTATATTTTAAAGATAATTTGCAGGCAGCTTGAATTGATTTTTAATTTTATTCCCTAATATGCACGGTGATCACGCGGGTGTGCAGACAGTTATTTAAAAGCTCAAAGAAACAGAACAATAAACAAAGCGATAAATAAAGATGAAGTAAATTAACAAAAAAATCTTTTTTGGGGTTTTTTTATGTATATGTAATGCATGTAATGAACAATTAATCCTAAATGCAATTTTTATAAATTATTAAATGAGACTAATTATCTTAAATAACACCTAATCTAAATTAGGAACTAAATTACGTTAATCCCTAATTTAAACCAAAATATTATCTTAATTACAGATAATAGAATACACAAATGCATGAAAGTAACGACATGACATGGCTTATAACGTGCAACTCTTAAATTAACTTGGACTAAATGGCATGCTATTTGACTGAATGAATTAAATGACATGCAAAAAAGTATTTTTTAGGCATTTTTTTATTTATTTAATGAAATTCGGAATTAATTAAACTAATTAAAATGTGAAAACATAACTCATAAGTTTCTAAATGTAATGATATGAACTCCTATGTAATGACATGAGATTTGGATGCACCTAATCTAAATAATAAATAAATCCTAATAATGCAATCTAATATGGAAAGCATGCATATGATTGCTATGATTTTATTGGATTGGAATTAAATAATAAAAGCCTAATTTAAACATGCAATAACTAAAATGCAATCTAATCATGTAATATGATACTATCTAACAAAAATCTATCATAAACATAAAAATGTAATTTAATCTAACATGCAATTCAAATAAGATGACTCATCAATTGAAAAATAATATCTTAATTCAACAAAGAATCTTGCAGATAGAATCAATAAATTGATCTTAAGCTTTAAAGATCAAAATATCAAATCTATTCCTGCGTAATTAATTATTTCATCTAAAGCGTTATAAACGAAATAAAAAATTAATAATGCGGTTGCGAATTGAAAGATTAATTTCAATTGATAAACTTATTATCTAAAACAAGCAAATTAGACAAGAATAGTATGAAAGGAAACAAGCAAATCAACCTAATGAAAGATGTTTTTATTATAGAAAAAAATGTTTTTTTTTTAAATTTTTTATTATTAAAATTTTATAAACAGAAATAATAAATAAAAAAGGAAACGGGTCAGGGCTCCGAACCGGGTTGGTTCGGCCCCTGACCCACGAAGCCCCCCTGGGAAGGAGCCCGCCCGCGAAGAGAAGGCTGGATTGGGCCCGCGACAGGCCTGGTCCAGCTCCTTCCCTTTCTTTTCTTTTTTTTCTCTGGCCCTCTCCCTTTCACGCGCGTGGACCTGCCTTTCTGCTCCTGTGCGAGACGGCCCGTTCTCCCGTCTGGGCCCGGCTCGGCCTCTCTTCCGCACAGGCCCACGAGCTCCCCACGCCCAGCTCCTTCAGCCTGGAGATCATCTTCCTCGCCGAGCGTCCAGCAACCTGCAGAGAGAAATCGCTGACGTCTTGCTCGCGGCAGAGCCACGGCGGACGGCGCCGACGCAAAACAGAAAGAACAGCTCTCCGACGATCTCTCAACGTCACCACATCCGTACGTGCAACACAGAATACACGCGAGGAAATCGACATAAAATGCAACACAGCTAAGGGGTTCAAACGCGGGGTTAATGGCAAAAGAAATCTAACCCTAAAATGCAACAAATCAATCAAATAAACATAAAAACCCAAGGTCACAGCAGCTTTGAAATCGATTAAAACAACAAAACCCTCAATTCAATCCAAGAACAGCTCAGTTGAGAGGGAAAAACTAACACCATAACTCACCAACGAACAAAAGAAAACAGATGAAAATCGCCGGGGAGAAACTCCAGATGAAGGAACAGACGGAGCTTCGTCTTTGTCCTTCGCGTCTCCTCCCTCTCTCTCGGTCTCTCTTTCTTTTTCCTCTCTCTCCGTCACTCTCTCGGTTTCTTTCTCTCTATTTTTTCTCTCTGTTCTTCACTCCCTCGGTCACTCCCTGTGCCACTCTCTCTCTCTCTCTCTCTCACTCCGTGTGTGTAATGTCTGCTCTGCTCTTTTTTTGTCCCCTTTCTTTCATTTTTTAGCCGCCCCCATCCCTTTGTACATTCTCCTACTTATAATGTGTAAGGATATCTGGGTCAAATCTTGGAAGATTTGACCGAGATATCTTCTTCCTTTGCTTTTCACGGAGGGGCTCTTGTTGGTAGATAGGAATTTTAGTCAAATCCTCACGAAATTTTCTTTCCTCAAATTCTTCTACTCTCTTGATATTTTCCTTCGAAAGTACTCTGCTTGGATAAGTGAAATATCCGTTCAAATTTCTTAAAGATTTGACCAAAATTTCCTTTTTTTTTCTTATTTTCCATTTTTAATACAATTTATATACTAAAGTTAAAATTAAGTGTCAACAGAAAGAATCTAAATTCTTAAACTAAACACGGCCTTAAACTTAAAGCATACAGTTGCTATCAATCGATTTATGTACTAAGCCTAGCCATACATCTAAGTATTCACATGCGAAACTTAATAAAGCATGCAATCAAACTAAGAGCACTGAGAACCACAAAAAGATCCATCAATGATAACTTGTTCAATTTTCCCAGAAGTTAGCTTTAATTAATCAAATTAGGCACTTTTCAATGTTAGGAAGTATGGCTATTTCTCCTAAACAAAACTTAATTTAAAAAAAAATCGACAAATTTTTAATAAAAATATTATTTTCTATTTTTAATTTTTTTTAATATTAAAATATTATCTTATATTAGATTATTAAAATAAAAATCCTGGTCGGGCTCCGAATTGGCCCGAGTGCTCGATTGGATTTTGTAAAATATATTTTTCAACAAATTTCAAATTTCTATGGTTTTATATTTATTAAATAAAAATTATGCACAATAATATTATTAAAAGAGAAATCTTGGCCAGCCCCTCAGGCCCAGATCGAATCTGATCCACTGCTTTTGATCTTGGGCCACGAAAATAAAAAATAAAAAAAGCTAAGGAATGAATTTAAGTCCATTTCAATTTTAATCCAAAAACAAGCCCAAAACTGTCAAACCCCAAACATGCCATAATCCATTTAAACTCTCAATTAGCCCGAATTCAACGAAGCCCATAACTAATCAAAATTAAACCAAGCCCAAACTCTCTTAAAACTAAGATAAGCCTACTCACCTAGCCCACGACCAAGCTCGACCCATCATTGCTTGACAAACTCGGCCTTCCGGCTCGGTGCTGCGCCCCAGCATTGTCGACGTAGGCAGATCCGCGAGCTCCTCATCTCCTCCAAACGCCCTCACGTCCTCCGCCCCGACACCGCCGTCCCCGTCATCATACCACTGGCACGCCACCTCAAAGACATCGGCAACACGGCGGGCCTTGGTTACGGAGTGGTAGAAGGTGCAGAGTTCGTCGATGGACTTGCGTGTCGTTTGCTTCGTTTGCGCTATTGATGATGAAATGTAAAAGGTGGCCGGAAGCGGCCAGATTCCCCTTTCTTCTTTTCCTCTGCCTTCTGGATCCCTCATCACTTTGCTTTCTCCTTTTTTTTTTTGCCCTTCCTTCCTTCACTGTTCCTTCTTCCCTTTTGTTTTCTCTTTCGCTTCTTCCCTACTACTTCTCCGTTCTTCCCTCTCCTTCTCTCTTTATTGGTTCTCTTGTCTCCCTTCAGTTCTTCCTTCTCCTTTTTTTTTTGGATTTTTGCCCTTGCTTTTTCTCTTCCAGAACTCAACATCCTCTTCTCTCACCACTCATTGACCTCTCTCCATTCTCTTCTCTATTTTTCCTCTTTTTGCCTCCTTCCTTCGTTGTTGTTTCCCCTTTCTTCTGTTTTTCTTTTTCCTTCGATCTCTCCTCCCCCCAGACTCTCCTCTTTTTCCCTCACGCCTTCTCTTCTTGTTTTTTCTGCTGAAAAAAACCCTCAATTTCTAACCCGCCTCATGTGTCGTTTCCTCTGCTGCCCGTGCCCTCTCTCTCCTCTGCCCTGTTGCTAGGAATCTCGAGGAGTCGGCACCAAATCTGTGCATGCCAGGGAAGACTGAACGGAAGAAAGATTCGCCCCCGGGGGGGGGGGGGGAGGGGAAGCGAGCCCATAAGAAAAAGAGGGCTTAGCCCCAAGGTGAAAGACTCGCGAGACAGGCTGGGAACCCGGCGGGCACGGGTTGGGCTGATAAGGCCCGACCCCACATTTTTTTCTTTATTTTTTAATTTTCTTTTAAAAAGATAAAATAAATTTATAATTAAAAATTATAAAAAATTTATAAAAAATTAGGTTTAAAAAAATGACTTACCTGATCTATAAAATTTAGGTGTCAACAATACTCATAAGATTTACAAGAAATTTAACAATGGTTACAAAATCTTTCAAACAATGCAATGAAAATGAAGTGATGCAAATTAAAGATGACTCACTCTCACCTCAATTCAGGATCCATACTTAAAAAACATGATGCAACCCAAACTGAAATTTCAACCCAAAGATGACTCACTCTCACCTCACCTCAAAATTTCAACGTTCGTGTGTCACTTTCTCAATATCGTGGTCAATATCTAAGTGACCCACAACCAAACTTTTTACAGCCACTTGTTGACCGTCACACACGCTCTCATAAACCATAGTCTCAAA
The DNA here is from genome assembly GCA_019926035.1 of Melaleuca alternifolia. Lineage (NCBI taxonomy): Eukaryota > Viridiplantae > Streptophyta > Magnoliopsida > Myrtales > Myrtaceae > Melaleuca > Melaleuca alternifolia. Next base: position 13,915 of record JAGKPW010002300.1, read on the forward strand.
TCTTCCCATTCCTATCAATTTTATCGATGATTCGATAATATTATATTTAACATCGATAAAAGGACGATCGTCCTTCTTTCTATTCCTAAATTCAAATAATACATTGCCTAAAGTTTCTTAAACTACTCGTAAATCCCGAAATAACTGTTCATCAATGTTACCTGTTCCCCCTGGTCTCTCTTCCGGCGTACCATTATGAGGTCTTAACTGTGCTCCATTTTTTAGGATGAGTGAGAGCAGGGGAAGAGGCCGCGGGTGAGCTCCTCCTATGAGAGAAGGAGAGAGACCAGGGAAGCCAAGAGGAAGCTGAGTGAAAGAAGGGGAATGTCAAGGGATTTCGCCGGATCTCATTGCACCTTTCACGAGTGACAAAGCGGGAGTAGATAGTGAGAGATGAAAGGGGTTAGCTTGGGAATTTCACCAATTTGAGGTGGTATCACAAATCGAATAAAAGAGATCACAAAAGAAAAAAGATGGCGCAAAACCTTTATCCAGTATCACCCAAATTAGGACTACGTCCTCCAAAGTGTGGCTATTAAATTTGTAATGACAAATGTTGTAAGAATCTCTCATAAAGCATAATATATAACATTGATTAATACTTTATCCCACATAAAAATAGGAAACGTAAATATATATATCCTATTTCCACACCAATCAAATCATATGAATTGCAACTGCAGAGTTCATGAGGAATATACGAGAAATGATCACCGTGTTCGTGTGGAGAGAACTTATATCACTTTCTCAATATCTTCGTCAACATCAAAATATCACACAACCAAACCATTTTCTAGCCACTTGCTGACCCCCCCGCACGTGTTCTTATAAACCATAGTCTAACGTATTCCCTTTCCTATCCAAATTTTGTTAATGGTTCGATGATATTATATTTGATGCCGATGAAAGGACGATTGTCCTTCATACTATTCCCCAAATCAGAGAATACATTAAAGAGAAAATGGGGTATCCAAAATTGAATCAAGAAGATCACGCTAGAAAAAAAAGATGATGCAAATGTTTCATCAAGGTTCATCCAAATTGGGGCTACGTTATGCAAATAATTTTACTATATTTGCGACGGCTGATAATATTATAAGAATCTCTCATAAAGCAGAATATATAGCAATAGTAAATAGGCTCAAAACCCTAAGTCCATTTATTCCTATTTTATCACACACTAAAACATGATACGTAAATATATATACCATTTCCACAATAACCAAATAATCTCAATTGCAATTGCAGAGTTCATGAGGAATATACGAGAAATGATCACCGTGTTCGTGTGGAGAGAACTGATATCACTTTCTCAATATCTTCGTCAACATCAAAATATCACACAACCAAACGTTTTACAGCCACTTGCCGACCCACCGCACATGTTCTCATAAACCATAGTCTAATGTATTCCCTTTCCTATCCAAATTTTGTTAATGGTTCGATAATATTATATTTGATTGTCCTTCCTACTATTCCCCAAATCAGAGAATACATTAAAGAGAAAATGGGGTATTCAAAATTGAATCAAGAAGATCACACTAGAAAAAAAGATGATGCAAATGTGTGATCAAGGTTCATCCAAATTAGGGTTACGTTATGCAAATAATTTTAGTATATTAGCGACGGCTGATAATATTATAAGAATCTCTCATAAAGCATAATATATAGCAATAGTAAATAGGTTCAAAACCCTAAGTCCATTTATTCCTATTTTATCACACACTAAAATAGGATACGTAAATATATATACTATTTCCACAATAACCAAATAATCTCAGTTGCAACTGCAGAGTTCATGAGGAATATGCGAGAAATGATCACCGTGTTCGTGTGGAGAGAACTGATATCGCTTTCTCAATATCTTCGTCAACATCAAAATATCACACAACCAAACGTTTTACAACCACTTGCTGACCCCCCGCACTTGTTCTCATAAACCATAGTCTCATGTATTCCCTTTCTTATCACTTTTGTCCATAGTTCGATAATATTATATTTGATGCCGACGAAAGGACGACTGTCCTTTCTACTATTCCCCAAATCAGACAATACATTAAAGAGAAAATGGTGTATCCGAAATTGAATTAAGAAGATTACACTAGAAAAAAGATTATACAAAGGTTTTATCAAGGTTCATCCAAATTAAATGCTACCTCATGCAAACAATTTTACTAAATTTGTGACGGCTCATAAGATTTCAAGAATCTCTGATATAACAGAATATATAGCAATAGTAAATAAATTCAAAATCCTAAGTTCATTTATTCCTATTTTATCCCACACTAAAATATGATATGTAAATATATATCGTATTTTCACACTAATCAAATCATCTAAATTGCACTTGCGGAATTCTTGAGCAATATACAAGAAATGATCACCATGGGCAACGTTTGTTTGGAAAGAACCTGATATCACTTTCTCACTTTCTCAATATCTTGATAAATATCTTAAAAAGAAAATGGGGTATCCAAAATTGAATCAATAAGATCACACGGGTTGGGCTGATAAGGCCCGACCCCTCATTTTTTTCTTTATTTTTTTAATTTTCTTTTAAAAAGATAAAAGAAATTTATAATTAAAAATTATAAAAAATTAGGTTTAAAAAAAATGACTTACCTGACCTATAAAATTTAGGTGTCAACAATACTCATAAGATTTACAAGAAATTTAACAATGGTTACAAAATCTTTCAAACAATGCAATGAAAATGTAGTGATGCAAATTAAAGATGACTCACTCTCACCTCAATTCAGGATCCATACTTAAAAAACATGATGCAACCCAAACTGAACATAAATGCCACCGAACACAATCCATCATGTTAATTTCATTTAGCATGCCAAATGGATGGCATCCACCTGTAATGCAAAAGAAAATGATGCCATCCAAACTGAACATATCAATTGCGGTGGTTGGATGACCACTAGGAGGAAGCTCTTCAGGTACTCGCCATTGCAAGGGTTGATAACATGCAAGACAAACATCAATGATCAACACAGAAGTTGTCATGAGCACTTGACGAATAGAAGATCAATATAAGCACTAACGGGCTGCCATACGAACATATTCACAAGGGCATTTAGTGATGCCCATATATGATACCTCTGCGGGTAATGTGTGGCTAATCAAAAATATTTCAAGGTTTAAATTTTGCTGAACAATTCTCAGATGATACAAATGAGAAATTCCTCATACTACATCCCTCACATAATATACAGTAAATAGTATGTATCAAACGAACAATAGATTGGAACCGAGAAGGCACATGATTAACAATCATATTGATTAACGAGATTATGCATTATCTATTCTTTCATATTCTTTGGTATTAAAACATAATAGTGACCTCATCAAATCCAGCAACGTGAGTGAGGGATGACCATTTGCACTCCACAAGTCAACATGCTGCATTCTAATCTTAACATTTTCCAACCTCCTTTTACTTTCATCACGGCACCCAGAAAAATCTGAAGACGCCAAACTTGCATAGATCAAATCATCCAAATTACAACTGCAGAATTCTTGAGCAATATATGAGAAATGATCAATGTGTGTTACTGCATAGTAGCGAACTACGTTCGTGTGTCACTTTCTCAATATCGTGGTCAATATCTAAGTGACCCACAACCAAACTTTTTACAGCCACTTGTTGACCGTCACACACGCTCTCATAAACCATAGTCTCAAATCTTCCCATTCCTATCAATTTTATCGATGATTCGATAATATTATATTTAACATCGATAAAAGGACGATCGTCCTTCTTTCTATTCCTAAATTCAAATAATACATTGCCTAAAGTTTCTTAAACTACTCGTAAATCCTGAAATAGCTGTTCATCAATGTTACCTATTCCCCCTGGTCTCTCTTCCGGCGTACCATTATGAGGTCTTAACTGTGCTCCATTTTTTAGGATGAGTGAGAGCAGGGGAAGAGGCCGCGGGTGAGCTCCTCCTATGAGAGAAGGAGAGAGACCAGGGAAGCCAAGAGGAAGCTGAGTGAAAGAAGGGGAATGTCAAGGGATTTCGCCGGATCTCATTGCACCTTTCACGAGTGACAAAGCGGGAGTAGATAGTGAGAGATGAAAGGGGTTAGCTTGGGAATTTCACCAATTTGAGGTGGTATCACAAATCGAATAAAAGAGATCACACAAGAAAAAAGATGGCGCAAAACCTTTATCCAGTATCACCCAAATTAGGACTACGTCCTCCAAAGTGTGGCTATTAAATTTGTAATGACAAATGTTGTAAGAATCTCTCATAAAGCATAATATATAACATTGATTAATACTTTATCCCACATAAAAATAGGAAACGTAAATATATATATATCCTATTTCCACACCAATCAAATCATATGAATTGCAACTGCAGGGTTCATGAGGAATATACGAGAAATGATCACCGTGTTCGTGTGGAGAGAACTTATATCACTTTCTCAATATCTTCGTCAACATCAAAATATCACACAACCAAACCATTTTCTAGCCACTTGCTGACCCCCCCGCACGTGTTCTTATAAACCATAGTCTAACGTATTCCCTTTCCTATCCAAATTTTGTTAATGGTTCGATGATATTATATTTGATGCCGATGAAAGGACGATTGTCCTTCATACTATTCCCCAAATCAGAGAATACATTAAAGAGAAAATGGGGTATCCAAAATTGAATCAAGAAGATCACGCCAGAAAAAAAAGATGATGCAAATGTTTCATCAAGGTTCATCCAAATTGGGGCTACGTTATGCAAATAATTTTACTATATTTGCGACGGCTGATAATATTATAAGAATCTCTCATAAAGCAGAATATATAGCAATAGTAAATAGGTTCAAAACCCTAAGTCCATTTATTCCTATTTTATCACACACTAAAACATGATACGTAAATATATATATTATTTATTTCCACAATAACCAAATAATCTCAATTGCAATTGCAGAGTTCATGAGGAATATACGAGAAATGATCACCGTGTTCGTGTGGAGAGAACTGATATCACTTTCTCAATATCTTCGTCAACATCAAAATATCACACAACCAAACGTTTTACAGCCACTTGCTGACCCACCGCACATGTTCTCATAAACCATAGTCTAATGTATTCCCTTTCCTATCCAAATTTTGTTAATGGTTCGATAATATTATATTTGATTGTCCTTCCTACTATTCCCCAAATCAGAGAATACATTAAAGAGAAAATGGGGTATTCAAAATTGAATCAAGAAGATCACGCTAGAAAAAAAGATGATGCAAATGTTTGATCAAGGTTCATCCAAATTAGGGTTACGTTATGCAAATAATTTTACTATATTAGCGACGGCTGATAATATTATAAGAATCTCTCATAAAGCATAATATATAGCAATAGTAAATAGGTTCAAAACCCTAAGTCCATTTATTCCTATTTTATCACACACTAAAACAGGATACGTAAATATATATACTATTTCCACAATAACCAAATAATCTCAGTTGCAACTGCAGAGTTCATGAGGAATATGCGAGAAATGATCACCGTGTTCGTGTGGAGAGAACTGATATCGCTTTCTCAATATCTTCGTCAACATCAAAATATCACACAACCAAACGTTTTACAACCACTTGCTGACCCCCCGCACTTGTTCTCATAAACCATAGTCTCATGTATTCCCTTTCTTATCAATTTTGTCCATAGTTCGATAATATTATATTTGATGCCGACGAAAGGACGACTGTCCTTTCTACTATTCCCCAAATCAGACAATACATTAAAGAGAAAATGGTGTATCCGAAATTGAATTAAGAAGATTACACTAGAAAAAAAGATTATACAAAGGTTTTATCAAGGTTCATCCAAATTAAATGCTACCTCATGCAAACAATTTTACTAAATTTGTGACGGCTCATAAGATTTCAAGAATCTCTGATATAACAGAATATATAGCAATAGTAAATAAATTCAAAATCCTAAGTTCATTTATTCCTATTTTATCCCACACTAAAATATGATATGTAAATATATATCGTATTTTCACACTAATCAAATCATCTAAATTGCACTTGCGGAATTCTTGAGCAATATACAAGAAATGATCACCATTGGGCAACGTTTGTTTGGAAAGAACCTGATATCACTTTCTCACTTTCTCAATATCTTGATAAATATCTTAAAAAGAAAATGGGGTATCCAAAATTGAATCAATAAGATCACACGGGTTGGGCTGATAAGGCCCGACCCCTCATTTTTTTCTTTATTTTTTTTAATTTTCTTTTAAAAAGATAAAAGAAATTTTATAATTAAAAATTATAAAAAATTAGGTTTAAAAAAATGACTTACCTGACCTATAAAATTTAGGTGTCAACAATACTCATAAGATTTACAAGAAATTTAACATGGTTACAAAATCTTTCAAACAATGCAATGAAAATGTAGTGATGCAAATTAAAGATGACTCACTCTCACCTCAATTCAGGATCCATACTTAAAAAACATGATGCAACCCAAACTGAACATAAATGCCACCAAACACAATCCATCATGTTAATTTCATTCCATCCATCCACCTGTAATGCAAAAGAAAATGATGCCATCCAAACTGAACATATCAATTGCGGTGGTTGGATGACCACTAGGAGGAAGCTCTTCAGGTACTCGCCATTGCAAGGGTTGATAACATGCAAGACAAACATCAATGATCAACACAGAAGTTGTCATGAGCACTTGACGAATAGAAGATCAATATAAGCACTAACGGGCTGCCATACGAACATATTCACAAGGGCATTTAGTGATGCCCATATATGATACCTCTGCGGGTAATGTGTGGCTAATCAAAAATATTTCAAGGTTTAAATTTTGCTGAACAATTCTCAGATGATACAAATGAGAAATTCCTCATACTACATCCCTCACATAATATACAGTAAATAGTATGTATCAAACGAACAATAGATTGGAACCGAGAAGGCACATGATTAACAATCATATTGATTAACGAGATTATGCATTATCTATTCTTTCATATTCTTTGGTATTAAAACATAATAGTGACCTCATCAAATCCAGCAACGTGAGTGAGGGATGACCATTTGCACTCCACAAGTCAACATGCTGCATTCTAATCTTAACATTTTCCAACCTCCTTTTACTTTCATCACGGCACCCAGAAAAATCTGAAGACGCCAAACTTGCATGGATCAAATCATCCAAATTACAACTGTAGAATTCTTGAGCAATATATGAGAAATGATCAATGTGTGTTACTGCATAGTAGCGAACTACGTTCGTGTGTCACTTTCTCAATATCGTGGTCAATATCTAAGTGACCCACAACCAAACTTTTTACAGCCACTTGTTGACCGTCACACACGCTCTCATAAACCATAGTCTCAAATCTTCCCATTCCTATCAATTTTATCGATGATTCGATAATATTATATTTAACATCGATAAAAGGACGATCGTCCTTCTTTCTATTCCTAAATTCAAATAATACATTGCCTAAAGTTTCTTAAACTACTCGTAAATCCCGAAATAACTGTTCATCAATGTTACCTGTTCCCCCTGGTCTCTCTTCCGGCGTACCATTATGAGGTCTTAACTGTGCTCCATTTTTTAGGATGAGTGAGAGCAGGGGAAGAGGCCGCGGGTGAGCTCCTCCTATGAGAGAAGGAGAGAGACCAGGGAAGCCAAGAGGAAGCTGAGTGAAAGAAGGGGAATGTCAAGGGATTTCGCCGGATCTCATTGCACCTTTCACGAGTGACAAAGCGGGAGTAGATAGTGAGAGATGAAAGGGGTTAGCTTGGGAATTTCACCAATTTGAGGTGGTATCACAAATCGAATAAAAGAGATCACACAAGAAAAAAGATGGCGCAAAACCTTTATCCAGTATCACCCAAATTAGGACTACGTCCTCCAAAGTGTGGCTCTTAAATTTGTAATGACAAATGTTGTAAGAATCTCTCATAAAGCATAATATATAACATTGATTAATACTTTATCCCACATAAAAATAGGAAACGTAAATATATATATATCCTATTTCCACACCAATCAAATCATATGAATTGCAACTGCAGGGTTCATGAGGAATATACGAGAAATGATCACCGTGTTCGTGTGGAGAGAACTTATATCACTTTCTCAATATCTTCGTCAACATCAAAATATCACACAACCAAACCATTTTCTAGCCACTTGCTGACCCCCCCGCACGTGTTCTTATAAACCATAGTCTAACGTATTCCCTTTCCTATCCAAATTTTGTTAATGGTTCGATGATATTATATTTGATGCCGATGAAAGGACGTTTGTCCTTCATACTATTCCCCAAATCAGAGAATATTAAGAGAAATGGGGTAATCCAAAATTGAATCAAGAAGATCACGCTAGAAAAAAGATGATGAAAATGTTTCATCAAGGTTCATCCAAATTAGGGCTACGTTATGCAAATAATTTTACTATATTTGCGACGGCTGATAATATTATAAGAATCTCTCATAAAGCAGAATATATAGCAATAGTAAATAGGTTCAAAACCCTAAGTCCATTTATTCCTATTTTATCACACACTAAAACATGATACGTAAATATATATATTATTTCCACAATAAGCAAATAATCTCAATTGCAATTGCAGAGTTCATGAGGAATATACGAGAAATGATCACCGTGTTCGTGTGGAGAGAACTGATATCACTTTCTCAATATCTTCGTCAACATCAAAATATCACACAACCAAACGTTTTACAGCCACTTGCCGACCCACCGCACATGTTCTCATAAACCATAGTCTAATGTATTCCCTTTCCTATCCAAATTTTGTTAATGGTTCGATAATATTATATTTGATTGTCCTTCCTACTATTCCCCAAATCAGAGAATACATTAAAGAGAAAATGGGGTATTCAAAATTGAATCAAGAAGATCACACTAGAAAAAAAGATGATGCAAATGTGTGATCAAGGTTCATCCAAATTAGGGTTACGTTATGCAAATAATTTTAGTATATTAGCGACGGCTGATAATATTATAAGAATCTCTCATAAAGCATAATATATAGCAATAGTAAATAGGTTCACAACCTTAAGTCCATTTATTCCTATTTTATCACACACTAAAATAGGATACGTAAATATATATACTATTTCCACAATAACCAAATAATCTCAGTTGCAACTGCAGAGTTCATGAGGAATATGCGAGAAATGATCACCGTGTTCGTGTGGAGAGAACTGATATCGCTTTCTCAATATCTTCGTCAACATCAAAATATCACACAACCAAACGTTTTACAACCACTTGCTGACCCCCCGCACTTGTTCTCATAAACCATAGTCTCATGTATTCCCTTTCTTATCACTTTTGTCCATAGTTCGATAATATTATATTTGATGCCGACGAAAGGACGACTGTCCTTTCTACTATTCCCCAAATCAGACAATACATTAAAGAGAAAATGGTGTATCCGAAATTGAATTAAGAAGATTACACTAGAAAAAAGATTATACAAAGGTTTTATCAAGGTTCATCCAAATTAAATGCTACCTCATGCAAACAATTTTACTAAATTTGTGACGGCTCATAAGATTTCAAGAATCTCTGATATAACAGAATATATAGCAATAGTAAATAAATTCAAAATCCTAAGTTCATTTATTCCTATTTTATCCCACACTAAAATATGATATGTAAATATATATCGTATTTTCACACTAATCAAATCATCTAAATTGCACTTGCGGAATTCTTGAGCAATATACAAGAAATGATCACCATGGGCAACGTTTGTTTGGAAAGAACCCGATATCACTTTCTCACTTTCTCAATATCTTGATAAATATCTTAAAAAGAAAATGGGGTATCCAAAATTGAATCAATAAGATCACACGGGTTGGGCTGATAAGGCCCGACCCCTCATTTTTTTCTTTATTTTTTTAATTTTCTTTTAAAAAGATAAAAGAAATTTATAATTAAAAATTATAAAAAATTAGGTTTAAAAAAAATGACTTACCTGACCTATAAAATTTAGGTGTCAACAATACTCATAAGATTTACAAGAAATTTAACAATGGTTACAAAATCTTTCAAACAATGCAATGAAAATGTAGTGATGCAAATTAAAGATGACTCACTCTCACCTCAATTCAGGATCCATACTTAAAAAACATGATGCAACCCAAACTGAACATAAATGCCACCGAACACAATCCATCATGTTAATTTCATTTAGCATGCCAAATGGATGGCATCCACCTGTAATGCAAAAGAAAATGATGCCATCCAAACTGAACATATCAATTGCGGTGGTTGGATGACCACTAGGAGGAAGCTCTTCAGGTGCTCGCCATTGCAAGGGTTGATAACATGCAAGACAAACATCAATGATCAACACAGAAGTTGTCATGAGCACTTGACGAATAGAAGATCAATATAAGCACTAACGGGCTGCCATACGAACATATTCACAAGGGCATTTAGTGATGCCCATATATGATACCTCTGCGGGTAATGTGTGGCTAATCAAAAATATTTCAAGGTTTAAATTTTGCTGAACAATTCTCAGATGATACAAATGAGAAATTCCTCATACTACATCCCTCACATAATATACAGTAAATAGTATGTATCAAACGAACAATAGATTGGAACCGAGAAGGCACATGATTAACAATCATATTAATTAACGAGATTATGCATTATCTATTCTTTCATATTCTTTGGTATTAAAACATAATAGTGACCTCATCAAATCCAGCAACGTGAGTGAGGGATGACCATTTGCACTCCACAAGTCAACATGCTGCATTCTAATCTTAACATTTTCCAACCTCCTTTTACTTTCATCACGGCACCCAGAAAAATCTGAAGACGCCAAACTTGCATAGATCAAATCATCCAAATTACAACTGCAGAATTCTTGAGCAATATATGAGAAATGATCAATGTGTGTTACTGCATAGTAGCGAACTACGTTCGTGTGTCACTTTCTCAATATCGTGGTCAATATCTAAGTGACCCACAACCAAACTTTTTACAGCCACTTGTTGACCGTCACACACGCTCTCATAAACCATAGTCTCAAATCTTCCCATTCCTATCAATTTTATCGATGATTCGATAATATTATATTTAACATCGATAAAAGGACGATCGTCCTTCTTTCTATTCCTAAATTCAAATAATACATTGCCTAAAGTTTCTTAAACTACTCGTAAATCCCGAAATAACTGTTCATCAATGTTACCTGTTCCCCCTGGTCTCTCTTCCGGCGTACCATTATGAGGTCTTAACTGTGCTCCATTTTTTAGGATGAGTGAGAGTAGGGGAAGAGGCCGCGGGTGAGCTCCTCCTATGAGAGAAGGAGAGAGACCAGGGAAGCCAAGAGGAAGCTGAGTGAAAGAAGGGGAATGTCATGGGATTTCGCCGGATCTCATTGCACCTTTCACGAGTGACAAAGCGGGAGTAGATAGTGAGAGATGAAAGGGGTTAGCTTGGGAATTTCACCAATTTGAGGTGGTATCACAAATCGAATAAAAGAGATCACACAAGAAAAAAGATGGCGCAAAACCTTTATCCAGTATCACCCAAATTAGGACTACGTCCTCCAAAGTGTGGCTATTAAATTTGTAATGACAAATGTTGTAAGAATCTCTCATAAAGCATAATATATAACATTGATTAATACTTTATCCCACATAAAAATAGGAAACGTAAATATATATATATCCTATTTCCACACCAATCAAATCATATGAATTGCAACTGCAGGGTTCATGAGGAATATACGAGAAATGATCACCGTGTTCGTGTGGAGAGAACTTATATCACTTTCTCAATATCTTCGTCAACATCAAAATATCACACAACCAAACCATTTTCTAGCCACTTGCTGACCCCCCCGCACGTGTTCTTATAAACCATAGTCTAACGTATTCCCTTTCCTATCCAAATTTTGTTAATGGTTCGATGATATTATATTTGATGCCGATGAAAGGACGATTGTCCTTCATACTATTCCCCAAATCAGAGAATACATTAAAGAGAAAATGGGGTATCCAAAATTGAATCAAGAAGATCACGCTAGAAAAAAAAGATGATGCAAATGTTTCATCAAGGTTCATCCAAATTGGGGCTACGTTATGCAAATAATTTTACTATATTTGCGACGGCTGATAATATTATAAGAATCTCTCATAAAGCAGAATATATAGCAATAGTAAATAGGCTCAAAACCCTAAGTCCATTTATTCCTATTTTATCACACACTAAAACATGATACGTAAATATATATACCATTTCCACAATAACCAAATAATCTCAATTGCAATTGCAGAGTTCATGAGGAATATACGAGAAATGATCACCGTGTTCGTGTGGAGAGAACTGATATCACTTTCTCAATATCTTCGTCAACATCAAAATATCACACAACCAAACGTTTTACAGCCACTTGCCGACCCACCGCACATGTTCTCATAAACCATAGTCTAATGTATTCCCTTTCCTATCCAAATTTTGTTAATGGTTCGATAATATTATATTTGATTGTCCTTCTTACTATTCCCCAAATCAGAGAATACATTAAAGAGAAAATGGGGTATTCAAAATTGAATCAAGAAGATCACACTAGAAAAAAAGATGATGCAAATGTGTGATCAAGGTTCATCCAAATTAGGGTTACGTTATGCAAATAATTTTAGTATATTAGCGACGGCTGATAATATTATAAGAATCTCTCATAAAGCATAATATATAGCAATAGTAAATAGGTTCAAAACCCTAAGTCCATTTATTCCTATTTTATTACACACTAAAATACGATCCGTAAATATATATACCATTTCCACAATAACCAAATAATCTCAGTTGTAACTGCAGAGTTCATGACGAATATACGAGAAATAATCACCATGTTCGTGTGGAGAGAATTGATATTACTTTCTCAATATCTTCGTCAATATCAAAATATCACACAACCAAACGTTTTAGAGCCACTTGCTGACCCCCGCACATGCCCTCATAAACCATAGTCTCTTGTATTTCATTTCCTATCAATGTTGTCCATGGTTCAATAATATCATATTTGATGCCGACGAAAGGACGATTGTCCTTACTACTATTCCCCAAATCAGACAATACATTGAAGAGAAAATGGTGTATCTAAAATTGAGTCAAGAAGATCACACTAGAAAAAAGATTATGCGAAAGTTTTATTAAGGTTCATCCAAATTAAAAGCTACGTCTTGCAAAGAATATTACTATATTTGCGACGACTCATAAGATTATAAGAATCTCCCATATAACATAATATATAACAATAATAAAT